>JARFIW010001022.1:2120000-2387261 GCA_036346225.1 Platerodrilus igneus
ACAGACAGGGCTACAGGGCAGTTAAAAAGTTTTTAAGATAGGAAAAATATAATGGTATTAGAGACGAGAATAATAAGCTTCTAATAAATAAAGTTGAGATAGCAGATAGATGGAAAAGATATTTAGAAGAATTATATGGAGACGATATGGATGAGTTAGAGAACGACCAAGAAGAGGATGTAGAAATAGGGTTCTCAATATTAAGAGAGGAATTTGATAAGCTGTTAGGGATCTTAAACTAAATAAAGCGCCAATAGACGATATTCCCGCAGAATTAATAAAATATGTCAGATGTCAAATGTCAGAAAACTTTAGACAGATTATATGAATTAGTGTAATATATGACCTGAGGTTTCAATAGATTTCGAAAAATATTATTCTCCCAATCCCAAAAAGTCAGGAGCTGATAAATTTTAGAACGTTTAGTTTAATCCCATGCTTCCAAAATACTAACAATAATAAAAAAATAGAGTAGAAGCTTTAACAGAATTATTTAGGCGAAGACCAATATGGTTTTAAAGACAGAGGGAAAGAACCGATACTAAGATTAGGCTAATTATCGAAAAAAGGTTACCAAAAATAAAAAGACTCATTTCGGTTTGTAGATTTAGAAAAAGCATTTGATAGGGTTAATTGGATTGTTATGTTCAGGGTTTTGCAAAAATAGGAATCTCTATAGGGATAGAAAAATTATTTACAGTCTATATAAAAACCAAAGCGTAGTAATTAGATTGGATGAAATAAAAAACTAAGATTAGAAATGGTGTTAACAGGGTTGTATATTCTTTGATTTTAATGTTTATATTGAGGATGCTTTAAACTTATAGAGAGAAAAGAGATGGTATTAGTGTACAGGGAAGAAAATAGACATGTTACGTTTTGCAGATGATATAGCCATTATAGCAGAGTCTAGAAAAGAGTTAGGAGAGTTTTTAAGTATTTTGGATGAGATACTACAGAGTAACTATAGTATGAGAATTAACTCAGTAAAGACAAAGATAATGACAAGTGAGTTACAGCCTAGTTCCAAACCAAAATTAAAAATAGGTAATACCGAGTTAGAGGAGGTAGATGAATTTTGCTATTTAGGTAGTATAATTACAAAGGATGGACGTAGCAGAAGGGATATAATAGCTAGAATAGCTCAAGCTAGAAAAATGTTTTTAAAAAAAGAAAAACTTACTAATAGCTAATAGTATTAGTTTAGATAATAGAAAAGTTTCTTAAAGTCGTACGTATGGAGCGTTCTACTATACGGTAGTGAGACTTGGACAATTAAAAAGTAGATAAGAAAAGATAGAAGCTTTTGAAACTTGGTGTTATAGGAGAATGTTAAAGATTAGTTGGACAGATAGAGTAACAAACGAGGAAGTTTATAGAAGGATAGGTGAGGAACCCTGTATGTGGAAACAATTGAAGGTCAGGAGAGATAGAATGATAGGGCACCAGTTAAGACATGAGGGACTATTTAGTAAAGTCTTAGATTATAGACTACCAAATAAAAATAGAGTAGGAAGGCCTAGACAAAGCTATATTAGTCAAATTATTAGAGATTTAGGTTGTGGAGGGTATGTGGACCTTTTTAGACTAGCTCAGAATAGAAAAGAATTTAGAGATGCGTCAAACCGACTTTAAGTAAGTTCGAAAACAAAACAAAAAAAAATAAAAATCAGTTAACTAAATGTCACCATGACATAACTCACAATTAGTTAGCGGTCTGGCATGTTGGTAGCGATTTGTTGCTTAAGTTTTACCATAACATATAATTTAATAAACGTCACCATGACATAACTCACAATTAGGTAGCGGTCTGGCATATTGGCAGCGATTCGTTGCTTAAGCCTTACCATAACATATAATTTAACACTTTTCCTTTTTGAAGCGGATAACCAGGTTATATTTCATTTCCTATAAATGGTAATCATGTAAACATGTTAGAGTTCTTTAACAACCATCAGGTTGCTAATATCTATGTAGAGCCAGCTGGATAGGAAAAAGATAGAAGGATATAGGAAGACCTAGACTAAACTATATTAGTCAAATTATTAGAAATTTAGGTTGTGAAGGGTATGTAGAGCTTTTTAGATTAGCACAGAATAGAAAAGAAGTTAGAGCTGCGTCAAACCGACCTTAAGTAAGGTCGAAAACAAAATGATGATGATATAATATTTGCCATCTCATCTCGTCATTGTTGGCCTAATCTGCGCAGGTTCAACTCCTCATCGTCAATAAGTTTTTCATCTTCGGCTACATCTTGTTCAATTGTCCCCTCTGGCAGTTCTTCATTTAAAAATTTAGCGATATTGTATAGTATCACACAGCTAATTATTACTGCAGAAAACTTTTCTGCTTTCACCCTAATTAAATATTGCAAAATTGGAAACCGTTTTTTTAGCTGACCAAAGCACCTTTCTATTATGACACGTTCCTTTGCGAACAACCTATTGTAGGCCATTTGTTGTGGACCTTGCGGATCTTTATATGGTGTAAGTAGCCAAGGTGCGATACCATATCCTGCATCACCTAGAATTATTGCGTTACTTTGTTGCACATTCATAACTTTAGTATGCGACTGTCATGCACAGACCCGGGCCATTGAGCATCAATATTTGTGAATTATTCTTTTGCGTTGCATGTTGCTTGCACATTGATGCTATAGAATCCTATACGATTGCAGTATTCATCACCATGACAACTGGGTTTTTGTATTCTCACGTGCGTACAATCAATTGTACCTATTACAAGAGGAAATTGATATTTATCTGACCATTCTAGTTTTGCTCTATCAATTTCCCCTCTTCCCATCAGAAATTTAATCCACATGAGTGCTTTATCCATTATTTTTTTCAGCACAAAATTAACAGTGTTGCACACAGTTGTCCTATGAACTTCTTCATCTTTTCCAGTGCTTATTTGGAATCCAGGGTCACTCACAAAACGTAAAAATATTTTAATTTTTTGTATAGGATGTTACAGGCGGAAAAGCTACTACGTATGCAAAATTATAAAATGGGGGCGGCCTGTAAAACAAAAATTAAAGGGGGGGTCACCGGCACTAGCTAGCGGAAGGTCGTGGATCATATAGAGGGTTAAAATTTTGAAAAAAGGGTTAAATTAATTTATAATATACTACAAAAGATTTGGCACTTACGTTTCATAAAATATTGTGGCTTAATGACAATTGCCAAGGGCGCCAGACAAGTCGAGAATGTCCAAATGTTCGTACAAAACCTTGAGAGACTTGTCATCCCAAGGAGGACAATTGTTTCTTTTAATTAATTCCTCACTTTTTTACTACTTATAAAAAAATAAGAAAAACTATTGACTTAATCAACGGCAAACAAAACTATTTAATTCACAGAGCAAGAAACGTGAACCTCTTACATTCATTGATTTTAAGTTAGAAATTTAAGTGAATAGGTGACTATGGAATTTATGAAAATTTTGAGTACATAAGTAGTTATCAAACACTTGTATATGAAAGAAACTTATATTATAAATCGTACACTAAATTAATCCTACGGTTTATGGCCAAAACGTCCTAACAAACAAACTAACTAAAAATTGGTCATGCTACTTAACTATAAAAACTTACTTACTAAAAATTGTCCATTGTTTGAGGGTTTATTTTCCAACGTAGAACAGTTCTTAACGTTGGGAAGAGAATCTCGCTTGTTGCTTCCGTTTATAATTTTTAAAGAATTGACTGGCACACGAACCCGGCAGAATCTTGACAATATCACTTACTTGTGCGTCACACGCCTACAAGCTTTTTAATAGTTACCTTGTTTCACTATAAATCCGCGAACATATGGGCATAACCCTCGCGAATTGGAAAAGTAATCACTCCTTTCCAATTTCTAATTTCGTGATACGAAGTAAAATATTCTATCTGTAATGCCGGAGAACGCTACCCGCAAACTACGTTTCTTTCTACTTCTTGACCACGGACAGCCCCATTGGAAAAACTTTCTCTTTTGGCTAAAGCCTTCAGTTATATAGACTAATTCCTACCCTAATCATTATGTACGTCATTTTCTGTTATCCAATGACTGAACAGAACCTCCCACAAAACAAGATTTTAGAAACCAAATCCAACCCCTTTTTAGATGAGAGTCACGGAAGCAGTTATTTTCCCAAGGGTTTAAATTATATTGTACCTTCTACGAATTTCCTAATTATTGAAATGTGGTACCTACCTATGGCGACAGTAGTCTGCCATTAACAAAGACCGGCTAACCTACTTGAGCCAAAATGGATTTTAAATACAATAGATGTCTCCAGACTACTTAAAATTACTTGTAATATTTGAACAAATCAAATTGGAAATAGTTTTTGCTATTTATAATGTTTCGTTTTCTACAATCCGCTGTCAATCAACGAAAGTATTAAGAAGGTTAAGCTTTTCAAACTGAAAATTGCTTTCCTTTATTTGCGCTAAAAGGTACTATTACATTTTAATTTTATCACTTTCGTCAATCTGTAACCGACCTAAACTTTAAGAGGTTTATTGTATTTGATTTACGAGGGTAGACCTTTAAATGATGAACGCCGCTGGAATTTACAATAGTTTAGCCTGAAGCTATTTGTAAAGCTGGTTCTTTTATTATAAGGGAGCCTGACTGAAATATGAAGCAACTTATTGTGGAATTTTTGTCTATAAGTTATGCAAGTTACTGAATTTTAATTAATTAATTGATTTGTTTATTCGTTAACATTACAAAATAATGTTACAAGGACTTAAGGCTCCACCTCTTTTTTTAACTGAATTACCCAATAAATGTTCTGCTAACCATTCCACGTTACATTTACTAAATCTATATAATTGTTTATATTCTTGATCACGACAAATTTGATCTTTTTGGATAATATTTACGAGCACGCACATTTAAAAACGCAGCCATTTCATGAACATGCGTACTTCAAGCCAACATCAACCATAAGCTTAATAGATTTCTAGCTTTCACTGATAAAATTAGGCAGTTACTGATTTTTATTCACTAGTTTTCAAGCAATAGCTGGAAAAACTAGTAAGTATTAGAAACCGAAGCTTTAGCTGGTACTCAGAAACTTTAACATATATTTAATCACTTAAATTGAAGTCTCTACTTAACCCGTAACTGCTGTGAAGCAATTTTAAGTACGCACACACTGTTCACCGGTCAAATTGACCGGCACGAATCGTGTTTTATCTATATTACGTATACCTTAAAGGGTGATACGTTTCACTAATTACATTATTAGACTCTCCCCTATAATATTTGTTTCAATAAACCCCTTTCCCCCTCCATTCCTAAAATAAATTTATAAAAAAACAACCCAGCAAAATTGAAGCATTTATTCAAATTAACATAATCATAATACATTCATAAAATAAAAAATAAACATATAATATAGAAAAATGATATACCTAACAGAAAAATTTAAACACATTCCTTGCAAATATGCTTGGAACATTGTGAGCACACAGGTTTTTTACAAGTTATGCAACCATGCGATGCTTTTCTTTCTTTTTTAGCAGGACACAAATAACAAGTCTTACGCTTCGGCAATTTTCCTGTTTCAGTCTGTAATCCATCCGCTGCAGATACGAGTATATCAATTTTTAAAATTCGTCTAATAATAAATCGGATTTCTGGTGCTGTATGGGGATTCATCAAACGACGTTCCATTTCTGGTTTTACTAATTCGAGGGCCAATTGTTTTATGAAATCAATTCGTTTCAATGCCAAATTATTTTTACATGCACTGTAAAGTATGAATGCATTGATACTACTTATGTCCAATATTCTAAAAAATATGGCCATAGGCCATCGTCTTGTTCTTCGTCCAGAACAATAAATCGCGCATTTCTCATTCAGGGCATCAACTCCAGCCTTAGTCGAATTGTAATACATAATAATTTCTGGTTTATTTGTAACGGGGTCAGTAACTTTTGAATGATGCATAGAACTTACTAACAAAGCTACTTTACCTTTCTTTGGAACATATGAAACCAAAACGATACCTGACGTAAAGCCATACAAACTTGAAGCAATTGGTCTGTGTTTGCTAGGCTGAAATTCTGGTGGAATTTCTCTTTTATTCTTTTTTATGGTGCCAACATAAGTAAGACCTTTTGTCTCCAATAGGTGAACAAGGCCTATTGATGTAAACCAATTATCGGCAGTTATATTGCGATTAGTCATTTGAATTGGTTTTGAAAGTCGTATTACAGATTGAGTCGGTTTAGGTAGCTCTTGTTCTTCTGGTGAAAGAGTTCGACCGTCTGATTCTTTCCCAGAATATATATAACCATTCAAAAAGTAATGAGTTTTGCTATCTGTAAGTGCCATTATTTTATTCCATATGTACATGGTTTATTTGGCATGTACATCCGGAACTTCATCTACCACGAAAACTTACCAGCATTTCATCGATCGTTGCACATTCTCCCACACTGTAAAGTTCCTGACAATTTTTACAAAAGATTCAAATATAAAGGATATTGGTGCTGTAGGATCCAGTATTTTGCGTTCCTTTCTGCTTTGAGGATCGCCGAATCTCAAGGTACTAAGCAAAAAAGGAAGCGACATTTACTCATAACTGCTCGAAAATGTCCTTCCTGAACCATCAGTTGCAAAAATTGCATTTACATCTTCATGATTTGATTTGAATGCAGCAGAAAAATAGAGCAATCCTAGAAAAGTCTTTAGTTCAATTATATCCAATACTTTTAGTTCTGGACGATTTTGTTTTTTGTATTTTTCTCTTTTTCTTTCAATTCGAGTATTAGTCCAACGCAAAACTTCAGATAAAATATTGTTGTCCATAAGTAAATTCCACATTTCTTCTGGAGTTGTACTCTCTAGTCTAGCATGTCCTCGTAAACCAGGCCGCTGAGATATAATGTTGCGTTTTTGTGTTTTCCTTTTCGGCTTACTTGGTTCAGCAGTCCAAGAAAATTTATTTTTTCCAAAATATTGTTTTATGTTGGCTGCAGTTACATTTTCATTACTAGTTTCGCTGGCTTCGTCGCTATGCTCATTTTCATTCTCTCTTCCGATGTCTTTGTTATCACTTTCACTGTCTTCTTCAATCGAATCGGAGTCATGCTCACTTTCTATGACAAATTCGCAGTCAGATTGTAAGTCACTTTCTAATTCGTCATTATCCGGTAAAGTGTCGTCGTCAACCTCTTCAAACCATTTCATAACCGTCTCTACATAGTCTTTGTCGGTTATCTTTACTCGCCTAGATGTACCGGGGCGTGATTCCATAATAAAACAACCTAAAATAAAATAACAAAATAAAATAATAATAATAACAAAATAAAAATGTGTAACGTACTTACTGCATCCGGTCAAATTGACCGGTAGGAAACGGAATTGATTAATATCTTGACAAATAACACGACCACACAACTGCGGGTGTATCAGTCGACTGACATTCAGAACGTAAGAAAATACACTGACGGATAAATACGCCACTAGAGAATTAACCGCGTTATTTAAATTTGAAATAATGCAATGGTCAAATTGACCGGAGAACAGCAGTTACGGGTTAAAAATCGGTAGTAAGAGCAATTGCTATTTTTTATTCACACCACCTAAAATGTGGTTGTCAGTAAAGTCATTTCACATTTCCAAGTAATACTGTCTATAATTTTTATAGTCAAGTTCATGAATCAATACTCTTCTTCGTAGCATTTTTATACAACGCACAATTTGTTTTAAAAGCTTATTAATCCGCCTCTCAATGTATGATACAACAAATGTATTTTCCTAAAGGGAAAGAAAATATACATAGCGTTGTGTTTGAATTAACAACGTTATCGTAACCCCGATAACACGCTAACATTTCCAGTTAAAACGAGCACATAAAAAGACGTACATTCGGAAAAAATAGTCAAAGTTAGAAGAAGACTGGAGAAAAGGGCATTTCATTATCTATACTAGTTCGAGAATTACATAGGTTTACAAAGAGAGAAAATATAATAAAGCACACGTTACATATAGGGATCTGTGACTGAATGAGAGAGGAGTTCACAAAGGATGCTTTTAACTAAAACTACATCAAAGACAGCGAAAGGAAGATAAAAACTTTTCTAATTCAATTAGGCTAACTGTCTAAAATCATTTCCAGCTTTCATTACAGTCATTCTGTTAAGGACTAAGCAAGGACAATCAATTCTGTAGGACCCTCAAATTGCTGCAAGGTTTAATGTCATTAGGAATTAATTTATTGCCGTTATTGTGAAACCCCTTTGCTGTATATAATTGCTGCTTTATATACAAATGGATCTAGGATTAAGATATTCCGTAACTCATGCCATACAGTTATTGTTTGATTGTATTATGTAATAATCAACATTTTATGTTTCTGTATAGAAAATTGGGCTGTAGATGTCGATTTTTTTTCTAAATAGTAAAAAGTTTTTGTCAAATCACATAGCCATTTGAATCGCCTATACAAAATAGACTTCTACATTTAGACGGGTGATTAGCGATTTTTATACTTTATAAATCTTGTAACCTTTCTAATTATTTATCTTTCTAAAAAAATTATTGAGGTTAAAATTTTCTTGCTAAACTAGACATGAACTGCACTCTTATCTCAAGGCCTGCAGTGGGTTCTTTGAATTGTTATTCCTACTAGTAAAACCATACACTTGATTTAATCCAAGTTCAATAAACAATAACACATTGCCACTATTTTAGTGAGTAAAAAATATATTATTAATCATTCTGTAACCAGTGTTATTTACCACCAAATTTATACAAAAATAAGTGTATTGTTTTTACAATATTTACAGAGGGAAATGTGGCCAACTGAACAAAAAATTAAAAAAAGAATTGCTGCAATGCAAACGGCATAAACAAATTGCTAAATATTTTAGTTAGGAATGAAGTCGTCATGTATTTAAAGCGAGCTTGTTTTAATTGTTTGACGTGTACAAACTTGAGGTCCCAAGGTTAGTAATAATTCAGCAAAAAATTAGGTTAATGAAATTTCATGTGCTGTTTTAAAAATTTTACCGTCAATCTTAACTACACATAATACTTGAATTTTACTATTATAAGCCATTTCGAATGGACCTGCACCTTGCCGAAGTTCTAAATTACTAGAACAGGTGAAATGGCTTGCTTGTTCTAATGAGCTAAAGAGCCAAACTACAGGTCCAACCAAAGTAGTAGGGTCGTTAGTGAGAAACCAGACTAAGACAGGTCCCGAAAGAGGGCAGCGGCTCTTTCGGTACTTAGATTAGCAGAGACCATAGGGGTCGGTATGTCAGTCTAAGACACACTACCGCGATGTGAAAGGCAACGGGAAAGCACCACTTTATCTCCCAAGTACACAGCGTACTTAAATTGTAACAAACATGATGGCATTCTCTGGGGTAAAAAATTCCGGAGTTAAAATAGTCCCCCATTCGGATCTCCGGGAGGGGACTACTTGGGAGGATGCGAACGGAAAGTTAAAAATAAGAGTCGGGAACATTCTGCGAGTCGGAGCGTAGAATGTTAGAAGTATGAAGCAAGTAGGTAAGCTAGAGAACCTATAAATCGAAATGAATAGGTTATCACTAGACATAGTAGGGATCAGCGAAGTTCGGTGGCCAGAGGCGGGGGAATTTTGGAGTGGAGACTTCAGGGTAATTCATACAGGAGCAGAGGAAGGAAATTTAGGTGTGGGGATAGTTATGCGGAAAAAGATAGGATACTGTGTAGAAAATTACTTACAAAAGAACGAAAGAGTACTCATGGTTAGATTAGAATCTAAACCGCTAAACACAGTAATAATACAAGTATACATGCCCACCTCTAGCTACAGTGACGAAGAGGTAGAAGCCATCTACAAAGATATCGAAGACATATTAAGATACGTAAAAGGACATGAAAATTTAATAATTACAGGGGGTTTTAATGCCGTGGTAGGTGAGGGGTGGAAGGAGCGGTAGTAGGTTTATTTGGTTTAGGCACGAGGAACGACAGGGGAAATAGGCTGGTAGAATTTTACGACAAGAACAATTTAATCATCACAAACACATTATTTCAACATCATGCTAGAAGACGATATACGTGGAAGATGCCAGGAGATATAGGAAGATATCAAATAGATTACATTCTTGTTAAACAACGGTTTAAGAATCAAGTAAAAGACTGTAGAAGCTACCCAGAAGCAGATATAGATACTGACCACAACATCGTAATTATGAAGGCCGCACTTAAACTTAAAAATCTGAAAAAAAGGAACGGAAAAAGGCACTTGGACTTAGAGAAACTAAAAGATAAAGATATTCAAGTAAGATTCGAAAATAGTCAAATAAATTGCTGAATGATATCAGGCAAATATCTGAAACTAAGGAAGTAGAAACAGAATGGAATAACATTAAATCCAGCCTAGACATGGCGGCCAGAGATATTCTGGGGTATACACAAAAAGAAAATAAGAAACCATGGATAACAAAAGATATCGTGAATTTAATAGAAGAAAGACGAAAATACAAAAATAAATCAGACGAAACAGGAAAACAGAGATACAAAGCCATAAAATGGGAAATTATTCGAAAATGCAGGAAAGCTAAAGAACAATGGATTGATAAAAAGTGCAAAGATGTACAAACTAAGATGGAAATAGGAAAGACAGACGGAGCATACAAATTAGTTAGAATGAATTTTAGGGATATAACACCGTATAGCAAAAATATAAGGGACGCACAAGGAAACGTCATTATAGAAAACGTAGAGAAAGTGAGTAGATGTCAAGAATATATAGGGAATTTATATACAGGAGAGGAACTAACTGCATTAGAACAGGAATCAGACATTGAAAATGATGACTTGGGATATCCTATACTTCGAGACGAGTTTGAATTAGCATTGAAGAGTCTGAAAAATGGTAAGGCGCCGGGTACAGATAAGGTGCAAGCAGAAACTCTAAAAGCCGCTGGACAAGCAGAACGTCTCTTCCAACTTGTAAGCTATATGTATGAGACGGGCGAGATACCCAAAGATTTCAAACGTAGCATCATAGTAACTATACCAATAAAGAAAGGCGCGGATAGATGTGAAAATTTTCGAACAATAAGCTTGACAGCACACGTGTCAAAAATATTAACTAGAATTATGCAAAGACGAATGGAAAAACGAGCTGAAGAAATACTAGAAGAAGACCAATTTGGGTTTAGGCTAAATAGGGGAACACGGGAGGCTATTTTAGCTCTGAGAGTGATAATGGAGAAAACAATAGAAAAAGGGGAAAGCATGTATATAGGATTTGTAGATCTGGAAAAAGCATTCGACAATGTAAATTGGAAAAAAATGTTTGAAATACTCAAAAAGAGTGGAATGAGTTATAGAAATAGACGAATAGTACATAGTTTATACAAAGAGCAAACATCAGTAATAGAATTAGAGCAGGAACGTAGAGAAGTAAATATTAGGAAAGGGGTGAGACAGGGATGTGCCCTATCCCCATTGATTTTTAACTTGTATATAGAAGAGGCAATGAATACTGTCAAATGCAGGAAGACATTTGGAATTACTATGCAGGGACAAAAAATTGATATGCTTAGATTTGCAGATGATATAGCGGTATTAGCGTCTAGCAAGGAAGAGTTAGAAGCGGCTCTTAATGAAATGGAAACGGTTCTAACAGAGAGATACGGTATGAAAATTAACAAAACTAAAACTAAAGTTCTAGTTTGCAAAGGTGGGGGAAAATAAATCAAAAACAAGAATACAAGTATTTAACACGAACTTACAAGAGGTTAAGGATTTCTGTTACCTAGGAAGCCAAATAACGCAAGATAGGAAAAGCACAAAACATATAAAACAAGGATTAGCACAAGGTCGTGCTACATTTAACAAGAAAAAGCAACTACTGTGCTCAAACACCACAAACATAGAAACAAGGAAAAGATTGCTTAAAACATATGTGTGGAGCACAGCACTGTACGGCTGTGAAGCCTGGACAGTAGGAGAAGCGGACAAGAAAAAGGTAGAAGCCTTTGAAATGTGGTGTTACAGGCGTATGATGAAGATATCATGGACAGACAAAGTTAAGAACGAAGAGGTACTAAAAATGGTAGGGGAAGAAAGAAATATGTGGAAAACGGTAAAAAATAGGAGAGATAGGATGATAGGCCACATACTACGGCATGAAGGAATAGTGCGGAATATATTAGAAGCAGAGATAGGAAAAAAGAGAAGAAGAGGCAGACCTAGATTAGACTACTGCACACAGATAGTAAAAGATGTAGGCTGTAGAGGTCTCAGGGAGATGTGTAGGCTAGCCCAGAATAGAAATCAATGGAGGTATGCATCCAACCAATCCCAAGATGGATAAACTAATGACGAAAAGATAACTGTGCTTAAACCTGATGATTATTATAAGTAACTACATGAATTGGTTGAGCAATATTCTCGAATAATGTTAAGTGTGTGAAAGGATTTACTGGAAAACCATTATTTCGGCAAATATTTAAGTGTTGGGGGATCTTGGTAGCCACAGGTTGCTTAACCTCCTTCACTGAATCTCGGTAAAATAGGGTATAAAATTAGAAAACAATAGAAAGGGAACGAGCTGAATACACACGCTGTGTGAGAATTTCAGGGAACTATGTAGGCTAGCTCAGAATATAAATAAGTGCAGGTACATGTCCAACCAGTTTTGAGACGGAAAACCTATTGACGAAAAAATAAGCGCAGATAAATCTGATGATTAGTATAAACAACTAGTTGTTGGTTGCGAAATACCTGCAACTAATGTTGACTGTACGAAAAGATAAATTGGAAAATATATTAAATCGCCAAATGGTTAAGTGTTGGGGGAACTTGGCAGCCACAGGCTGCTTACCTCCCTTTACAACCATTGAATGTCGGAGAAATAGGGCATATAACTGTAAAACAATAGAAAGTGATCAAACTGCATCTAACAAGAAAGAACAGCGCCTATGAGGAAAGACAACAACATAGAATAAGAAGAAAATTGTTGAAAGCATATGTGTGGAGCACAGCACAGTATGCCTATGAAATACGGGCAGTCTGAAACGCAGACAGAAAAACTGTAGCAGCCTTTTGAAATGCTGTGCTTCAGATGTATGAGGACGATAGCATGGACAGACAAAGAAAGATAATAACAAATAAGTTATAGAAATAGTAGGGGAACAAGAATATCTGAGGAAAAAGAAAAATAGTAGGGCGGAATACGTTCTAAGGCATTTTTGGGGAATAGTATGTGATATATTACAAGCACAGATAGGAAAAAAGAGGTAGATGTAGACCTATATCAGACAGTTATAGATGCAAACTGTGCATATTTCAGGAAAATCTGTAGGTTAGCTCAGAATAGGGAACAATGATGGTACGCGTCTAACCAGTTCTAGGACTGAAGACCTAATGATGATGACTATTATAAGAAGAATTAAAATGGTAATACCTGTGTGCGTGTGTGGTAGGTAGATAATTGTTGTCACCTGATAAATAGGTTGAATAACGGTGTTACCTAGTGGGCCTCAACCAGAAGTTCTTATTATTGATCGATCAAGGACAACACCTGTGCAGATAAAAGCTTCAAAAACACCATTGAACAGTGTGCTCGATTAACGGCTTTCAATCATTTACAATTCCATCCCCAAAACGTATTTTGGTGGATTCCAGGCGAAATAACTTATTAAAAGGTAGATTGGATGTACGGACAGCTGCTAACAATAAACTTCAGAAATAATAGCGGCATTGCAGGGTGTGTTCAGAATGGCACCGAATAATGTTTGGGGTTGTTCCAAACTCAGGTGTTAGAATTTACAATGTGCGACTTCTATTAAAAACATATGTATCTCTGATTCCAGAGGGAATAAGACAGGATCAAATTACTTCCACGTACTTCCGGGAAAAATTTAGTATTGCGTGCTTCTCGCCATAATTTAATGTCACGTGAACCCGCAAATAAATTCCACTTTCGTAAATCCGCAATTAAGTACCACTTTCGTGGATCCGTAATTAAAGGCTGAAGTGAAAAAACCCATATTAGATTTAATAATTTCAAATTAATAATAGTGAAGTACACTTACCCACTTTCGGCTTTGCACATTATTGCAAGGTGAACCAACTAACTTGGGAGCACCTAAATACTTGAAGCCTTTCAGGCTAAGCGCAAGTTTACAATTAGCAAGACCCCTTTTTGTGCAGTGCTTAAATCAAAAAGGAAGACAAAATTTGCGTATCTAACCAAGTAGATAATATCCCTCCTAAGCACAGATGGTTTCAAAAATGTTGTTTTCAAGCAAACACGTTCCTACGAGTTCTGTATGTATGTATGGTTGTTTTTCTATCAGAATAAGTAGAATACGTTGCCTAACCAATAGTATTGGTAACAGACAAATTTAAACTGTTACACTCTGCAAATTCCGATCTTTTGAAAAACTTTCTATAAATACATAATAGTATTTAATGTAAAATGCATTATAACATAGTAGAGTAGTATGAAAGGCTGTTATTAAGTTGAACACTTGTAGCAATAAATTATATATTTTTTGTCGGAGTGCAATCATATTTTCTGCATTGATTGTTTGCCTGCATTAGTTTATTTTCACATTTACTTATTTGGCGTGTGGTTCTTTGTTTTAGTATTCCTTTAGAGGTTCTGGAGAAACAATTAGTTTATTTTTAAAGCTTCAATATTTTTTACGCAATTCTGTTGCAAGCTGAAATAGAACATTTTTTGGTTCTATATTTATACCAGTTATTTCTCTCTAAGCAATTTTAGCAATAGTGCCGGTTTTGTTGTCTTCAAAAACCATTGCGCTATCTTGTCCACCACATCAACTCCATGTATAGTATAGTCTTGGTACGTATCATTTCTCGTTTTTCTTAGGTTATTTCCAATTGTAATTGATGTATTAAGAGAATCTAGTAGAACAATATTTTTTTTCAGTTTTGATTGACATACTACGAAGGCGTAAGTTCCTCTACAAACTTGACCAGATACTCACTATGACTAAAGCCAAACCTACATTAATTGCAACCGACGTCAACGCAAAATTCACTAGATGGTTTAATGACATTACAGACTAAAAATGACTTAACACTCGACGACTTTAAACATATATATTACTGTGATTGGGTAGGCAATATTTAATACGTAACAGAGGCAGATGAAAGATATCAGGTGTTAAAGTGACAAACATTTTCAACCCCGTGTCAGACAAGTATACTTTAAAAAGCAATAAGCGAGACGAAGATGCAACATGTTTGTAGACGGTGTCGATTTTCAAGGCACACATAAAGAAACCGTGAACAATATTGTAATAGAGGGGCTACAAGCGAAACAGAAAACACGGGACAGAAAAAGATATCAGAAAGGCAGAAATAATGTAGACATTTTAGGTAGGAAAGGAGACAAGGCTGAGAGATGTTGTTATGAGAGTGCAAGGGAGATAATTGGATGAACACGCACACGATAGGCGTGATTGTATTAGTGTGGAGTTGACAAAAAAGGAGAAATTTCAAAGAATATTTAGATGATTGGCACGGTTAAACAGTTTTTCGCGGTAATGAAGTGTTTGTATTGACAATTTCTGAGTTTTGAAAGACCGTTGTGTTTACGTGTAGGTGTAATTTTGTGGAATTGAGTGGCCGTTTGCAAATTTACAAGGAATGGGTAACAAAAATAGAGGCAACTGAAGTGGGGCTGTGGTTATATAAGCGGCGCTGGAGGCGGCATTCTCTCTCTCTGATTTTTCCAAGTCTACAAGAAGATTATCCTAGCTTAAAACCACGTGACAAGTGCAGTCCGAGATAAGATTTACAAGTGTTTTTATGCACAAGTAGGTGCAAGTTAGTTTTGAACGGAATGAACTGTAGTAAATCGTTGTAATAATTGAAGCAAGATGACTTGTGAGTAGAGATTTATTTGCATATTGAACGAGGGTGCTTGTTGCACATTGCGTGGAAGAAGAGATAATGTTTGGATCTGGAGCGGCAGGGATTGTTGATGATTTGGATGAACAAAGAGTTCGACATGGAATTGCTGTTCACAATAGAAGGCATCTACGTGGAGTGATCCGGGTACGTGCAGTCATTTTGGAGGGCACCTACAGAGGTGGTGATCAGAAAGCAGAATACTCTCCATGTAACGATTTTTTTTTTTTGGTTAAAACTGTTGTGCTGGTGTTGATTTATTTAAACTGGTAGTGATTTAAGTTGTATTTGGTGGAAATATTTATGAACTGAAAATTACTTCATTGATATATGTAAAGGATAATTTTTTATTATAAATCTAATGATGTAAATGCTCGTATAATATTTTACTGATGTAAGAGGTAAACGGGTCCTTTATATAATTTTGCAGTGCTAAAATTTGTGCACAGAAATATAAAAAGGTTTATACTGAGCTCACCATAGACCAGGGGGAAATAAATTAAGCTTCTAGGATAGACCCATCTACTTTAAACTAACATAATGAAATGTAGAGGAGTATACAACGGGGGGGGGGGGACATATTAAATTGATTTCTTTTAATACCGAGTAGGGTTATAAAAATGTTTAACGTGGATACAGATTGTAAATATTGAGATTATGTGAAATTATTATTTATGTTGTCAGAATAAGAGGGTTGTATATTTTGTCGAATTATTTTTTTATTTTCTTTAGGAATTATCAAGGTTGTTGAGAGAATGAGTAGCTGTGGTGAGTATCCCTGAAAAAGTAGTGAGCAGAGCTAGCCGTGGAATGCCAGATAGAAAAGCATCTTCAGAAGGTACTCAACCAAAACATTTCGTAATCAAAGTTTGGACTCAAAAATTTATTTAGGCGGAAGATGGTGGAGTTTTTTTATTATTTTCCGCAAGTTGTTATAGCAACCCAAATAGAGGGGCACGAAATTTTAAGGCTTCTTTCCAGGCAAACCAGTGCTATATTATGACAGCCCAACTATGGGGCACGAAGAAATCACCAAGGTTCCCAGGCAAACCAGAAGAATAAATAAATGAACAAATATATACTACAAAATCCAAACATGCAACACACAAAAAGGCGATTGGACAGCTTACCTTAAAACCCTAACTCGTCCTACTTCAACATTCCCATCAACCACATATGCAAATTTAGACCCCCTAACAATTAGCCTCTTCCATCACAAACAAGATCATCACTGCCGCACTCGCTACTATTCCTTAAAAGAAATACACTACACCACCACGAGCAAATCCATGATGGACAGTAGAACTAACGCAGACTAGACAACCTCTTAGACAAGCCAGATAAAGACCCAAAAGAGCACACAGAGCTAACGCTGACATCAACATAATCAACAACATGACACACCTATACCCCTGCCAGACGTTTATACAAAGAACAAGTCACAACAAGCAAAAAACAACACTACTCGATCCTTACACACAAACTGCACTCCGATCCCTAGAAAAATTATTTAAAATTCGTTAAACCACCACAATCCCATATTCTTACTTTGTCAAGAAACTCACTCTCAGTAACTCACATAAACACTCTAAATACACTTGTGGATACATTAATCCCACCAAAATCATCAGACGTACCCACACTAGCACAACATCAACTTATAGACACAGCACAGACAGCATTATTCATAGACCCAAACACTGAACTCTTAGATGCATAAGCTTCCAAATTAAACCACCATAAAGCCTATTATATCCGGACAATATAACAAACCTGATCCTGCAAAAATTCTAGCCCTTCATTCACACATCTTCTCTTTCAAGTACCTGACCACTGGCATATTTTCAAACTCATTTAAACCGACACTATATCTAATCATAGAGTCCTGCTAACGTCCTAATCGCCGAGGCCCCTAGCTCTTCTACCAAATCTAGACAAACTCAAGCAAATCATACTCTGAAAACTAAACTGCCACATTGAATATAATACTAATCTATCCCTGAACCGACCAAGTCGCAACTCGAAAAAAACCATAGATTTACTAATTACAATAGTTCATTCCTTCTTTTCCAAATACTTTTACCTTATCTAGGTAATTGGTATTACCGGTGCTATGCTCTAGACTTTACTCCAAGCGGTAGAAAGCATGGTTCAGGGGGGGGGATAGATATTAAAAATTTAAACTAAATTTTGAGTGCCACTATATTCAGAAGAAAAGGGGAATGTAGAACTGATAAGTTAGCTACAACGATGAAATACCTGAAATAAATTACAAGATTAAAAATATAACACATGAGACAGCAGTTTACTCCTCCAATATATTTCAAAATAACATGATATTGTAAGTACTTTTATATATTGTAATATTAACCTTTATGAAAGTATCTTTATATACTTAAAAATTTTATACCTTTTTGTTTTAAATAAAAATGTTCTAGGTTTTTTAGAAAAGTACATATAATGTGGCATAATATCCTTTAACAAATTATATATTATCACAAAAATTGAACGTATTTATAATTCAGGTACAAAAAAATGTTTGTGCAAAAGTAACTTAGCTTTCTTTAAATATCTTTTTATAAATTGAAAATATAACTCTCTAAATTTTAAATTTCACGTTAATAATGGAATTTAACGTTTGGTTCTAATAAAAATGCAACAATATTTATTACATATAGAAATCGGATCCGTTAACTACTTACAATTGGAATGAATAGATTTTAAAATTCATTAATATAGTAAGTAAATGAACAACGTTTCCTACTCAGATGGTAAAAGAGGTAAAATTATACTTAGACAAAAAATTTAAATCAGTAGCATGATTTATACAAGTTACACATCTAAGTAAGTTGAAGTATAGAATTTTGATAAGCAAAAACAACACATTTCTATAAACTCATAGGAGTATTTAAATGTCCCTCTTTAATCATAATAAAAAGTAGACAAAATAAAACTTTACTTGATAGCTGTTATATCAAATTATGTTTAATTTAGTAAGAAGTATGTTTAGGTTTAAACGTATTGATCAATATTGTCTGATTATTTAATCAATGTGAAATACACCCTGTTCCTAACTTGTAAATTTACTAACTTTATGAAATATTCATAGTCAAATTAGGTTTTATTATACCATTGTTATAATATAAACAAATGTAGTTGACAAGTGGCATCTGTCGAATAAAAGTATAACTAGTACGCACCTTGAGTATCCAGTTTGACACCTGTAATATCAACCTGATATAAGAATTGATGTCGTGCTGTTTACGTAGCAAATTATTGTTGCTTGAACTTTGACCAAGCCTCTTCGCAGATAATTAAAACATTTATTTAATTTAACTAAGTTGAAATCTTGCGATTTTGTACCAAGCAATTGTAGTACTTTGAAATTCTGTACATCCTAGATAAACGTAAATATATATATATATATATATATATATATATATATATATACATATATATATATATATATATAACACAGCGATTTCTCAAAAACCCGAAGCTGATAATCTTTAGTGTGCACCTTAAACGAATTATGATATTAGATGATGAACTAACGTACCGAAAAATTTTTTTGCATTGTTAATACAAATAAAAATCATCGCGTAGACCATTCTCGACGCTATATTCAATTCTCCGCACTATCGCGATTCTTAGGTTCGAGGACGCTAAACGAGCCATCTTGGTTTGATAAACAGCGACCTTAGACTCTCTTTTCGATTACGAACAAGTTCATATTTACTCGACACCTTCATTTTCGCATATTTTCGACAGATGGCTGTGCATATTACTAGGGGTGGGCAATACGGGATTTTGCGTATCGAATATTGATACATATTCTATATCGATATGTATCGATATATCGAATATCGATATATATCGATACGTATCGATGCGTATCGATACATATCGATGCGTATCTATATGTATCGATGCGTATCGGTGCGTATCGATACATATCGATTCGTATCGATGCGTATCGATACGTATCAATGCGTATCGGTGCGTATCGATACGTAGCGGAACGTATAGATATATATATATATATATATATATACATAGAGCGATTCGTATCGGAACGTTTGGATTTGTAGATTAAGTATACATATCGAGACGTAGCGATACCTATCGGTAACAAACCGATACGCATCTATAAATTTTTCTACTCTTTCTTTGGGAATAAAATCACAAGATCGTTTTAAAATAATGTATTTACTGACAATTCGATCTTTCACTTAAGATTGTTTGTTATCAAAATAATTAAAGTTTCAAGTTTAATATTTGTGACACAAGTATATGTATATAAGGGTGGGCGAAACGGGATTTTGCGCATCGAATATCGATACATATTCTATATCGAATATCGATACGTATCGATACGTATCGATACATATCGAGTATCGATATATCGATATTTATTTTTTGCTGTATCGGGGGGGTCGATACGGGGGTCGTATCGATACGTATCGATATATCGATACGCCGACCCAGCCCTACATATCACCACGTATTTTATAATGATGTTAATTAAGAATGTATTTATTTATCTACATTATAAATGTAATAATATATTTTTATTAAATCACTTAAGAATATAAATTAAATGTTGTAAGCAACAACTGGCTCAATTGTTGTGATATAATTATTTTGTCCCAACGTATTAGCCATAGCTAATTAGATATACCTTCTGTATAGTGGGCACTACAAGGTATATTGCATATATTAGGGTTTACTTATGATTACAAGATAAAATTCTTATTGAGGTTATATTGACAAACGTAACATTTGAAAATGTTACAATACATTATAACACTGCTTGTCGACTTCCGTATAGCTTTTGACCTCCTATGGTGCCTCACCTTCTCACCCAAATTGAACTATCCAACCTCCCATTTAACCAATTCCTAACAATAAAAACCTACTTCTCGTTCGGAACTTTTGCCCTATCATCAAACTTCAACTTCCGATAATTACACAAGGTTGCCCCCAAGGATCCCACTTTTTTCCACCTTGTGGAACCTGGCCATCAACCTGCATCTCAACATGAATATCCATAATACATCTACGTTCGCCCATGCAGACGCCCTCGCCATCCTCATTCATGGAGACTCGCGCATCCCTCAAATCCACAGCAGCACCACATATAAACAAAATCGAGTCTTGGTCCCTCTTAAATAAGCAACCTAAATCCTCTTATAAACCAAATTGCTCCTCCTTGGAGGTTTTGTTTACCTTCGAAAAAGCACCACGGTACGGATTCTAGACAAACCCATTACTTCTCGCCCACCTTTTTTTGTCTTAGACTACACTTAGACCCGCGACTAAAAACAAGTGGCCACTTTTCTAAACTAAAAACCAAAACTGAGATCATCCTCAAAATTATTTACTGAGCCCTACCAAAATTCATATACTGAAGCAAACCAATCTACCAAATAATAGTCCCAATCATATGATAAGCGGTACACTTCTGGTTTCCCCTAACAGAGATACAAAGATACGAAAATACAGAGATACTCCTAAATTCAGGTACCCAAATCTGAAATTTAAAGGTAACAATACTGTTCCTCATCAAATACAGGCAAGCATACATAAGACACTTTCTCGGACATTACCAACATCCTCCCAATTTTTCATTTCAGTTGACCCACAGTTTAATTTCTAAGGTGGCAAGCAATTTCTGACATAATCTGAACCGCATTAACCTAATGCCCTCATTTCACTGTCCATGCACTAACCAATCTCCGAGAATCCATCCATCTAATTTACTCAAACCCACTGACCACACATCTTCAATCAAATCTGAAAAGTGACCTGAAGCTAGACCCTTTCTCCAAACCTTCCTGCATATATTTCTGAAACTCCCACTACCCGCAAGAATTCAACTGGTGTCTAAAAGAAATCTTCCTAACAAAACCACAAACTTCCTAACCAGCTGAACCACACTCACACACATGCACCTCACAACCATACACCAATACCTCGTAGCACAAACCACATTTCGTATATCATATGGCTTGATGGTAGCAGTAGGGGCATCAACCGCCCAACCAGTGAACTACACACCAAATAAGTATAATCTTTGATATTTCACCTCGTAATTTAGTCATAACACCTAGGTTACGAGATATGTAAACATATCCATAACAACCGGGGCATAATGGAGGGCGTAATGGTTTCATAACGCCCGCTCATTATGCCCTCAGAAACAAATCAATTTTTTAGCTAGTTATGCACCAAGTGTGTTATTAAGCTTTCTCATAGCTCTGTTTAGATTTAATGGGTAGCAAACATTTAGTTGCTTTTAGAGCTTGCTTTGCAATTATTGCTGGCAACTCTTGATCAGCCATTTTGCACTATTGATATTGAATAAATGCGACAAATGTCCAAAACATAGCAACGTCAAACTGTTTATTGTCATCATGGCGAACAGATTTAGGTGTGTTTAATAGTTATATAGTAAAATCCGAGTATATTCTAAAATAGAAAACTTAGCTATTGCCTATTTTTTATTTTATATATTAGGTAAAATATAAAATCTTGTATACACCACTTGTGTTACTAGATTATATCGCCCATCGGACGACTCAATCCATCCTTCGGGCCATAGGCTTTTGGACTGGATGAGTCGCCCTCCAGGCGTTATCATCTTAATAACACACTTGGTGCATAAACAGCTAATATTAACTATAATATAAATTTCGTTTACGTTTATGGAATACTTAAATTCTGTACAACTAAGAAAGGCTTATAGCCCAAGAATGGTTATATATTCAATAAACAATTATGTACGTATGTATATATTACGGTCAGCAAAATTTGATTTTTTTTATATAATTGACCGAAAAGAAATCGCATTGTCAGAAAGGCATGCAATTGCTTTAAAAAATATAGCAGTTGCGAGAAAAAAATGTGTGAATTAGCAGCATGGCTTATGTTGTATGTTGCTGCGTCAGTGGAATATTTAACCTTAACTATAGATGGAGAACTTGAAACATTTTTAAATGATAGATGATTAAGTCGGTTCTGAATGGACCTGAACCTTGAAGAAGTTCTAGATTACTATAGAATGGCTCCAGAGTTCCTGTGATGTAAAGAGCCAAACTAACGGTTTAACAAAATTAATGGGGTCTTTAGTGACGAACCAAACTAATACAAGTCACCAAAAGAGGACAGCAGCTCTTTCGGTATTTAGAGTGGCAGCAACCACAGGGGTGGGTATGGCATTCTAAGACACACTATCGCGATGTGGAAGGCAACGGGAAACCATCACATTACCGCCCAAGTACACAGCGTACTTGAATTGTTACTTAAGATGATGGCATTCTTGGGAGTAAAAAATTCCGGAGTTAAAATAGCCCCCCATTTGGATCTGCGGGAGAGGACAACTTCGCAGGATGTGATCGAATAGTTTAGAAAAAAAGTCGTGTACATTCTGCGTGCCGGACTGTGGAATGTCAGAAGTATAAAGCAAGTAGGTAAGAGAACTTGAAAATTGAAATGGATAGATTAGCATCAGACATAGTAGGAATCAACGAAGTTTGGTGGCCAGAGGCGGGGGATTTTTAGAGTGGAGACTTTAGGGTAATACATATAGGATCAGAGGAAGGCAATTCGGGTGTAAAGATAGTTATGCAAAAACAGATACGACACCGTAGACAACTACTTACAAAAGAACGTAAAAGTATTTATGTTTGGATTAGAATCTCAACCGGTAAATACGATAAAAATACATGTCTGCATATCCACCTCTAGCTATAATGAGGAAGAGAGTTTAATAATTACGTGTGATTTTAATGCAGTGGTAGAGGAGGATAGGGAAGGAACGGTTGTAGGTTTATTTAGTTTAGGTACGAGAAACGACAGGGGAAATAGGTTGGTAAAATTTTGTGGCAAAGACAATACACGTGGAAGAGAAATATAGGAAGATATCATAGATTACATTCTTGTTAGACAACGGATTAGGTAGACTGTAGAAGCTAGACTGTAGAAGCTATCCAGAAGTAGATATAAACACTGACCACAACATGGTAATTATGAATTAAATTAAAAAATTTGAAAAAAAGGAACAGACAAAGGAACTTCGACTTTGAAAAACTAAACGCTAAAAATATTCACGAAAGATATAAAAAAGTTAAATGAGTTACTTAGCGTAGCCTTTAAGGTATTATCCAGCAATTTTGCAAATTCAGATCGCTGAAGCTTTCTACTATTATTTTCCATACGCCATGTCCGAACGTCATTACGCCAGCAGTAGTTTTTAATAGGATAAAATATTCCAACGTCTAAGAGCTGTAACCGGTGTGTAGCATTGGGGTAAAATGCTGTTGAGATAATGCCCTTTTGTTTGCAGAAATCGCTAATCGCTAGGTTGATGCGAGAAGAATTTCCATCTAGGAATAGTATAACTGGCAATGGAATATCGGTTTTGATCCAACCAGGGGGAAAACACATTTGTGACATATTCATAGAATGTCTCCATGGTCATCCGCCAGACTCAGAGTGCCCAATACCCCACTGTTTCGGCATTTGCGTAATTATAGCAGATGGAACATACCTTTTGTATGGATACAGAACTAATGGCGGAGATACAGATCCATCAACTCCAACAGTAAGCAAAACTGTAAGGTATTCTTTTTCATTATTTGTTATGCGATTATACATTTTTTTGTACGTTTTCTTACCAATACTTGATTTTTTTGGGAGGGACAAATAAAAACCACTTTCGTCGCAGTTAAATATTCTTCTAGGGTCTTGAAGAATGTGGAGGCAATTCGTTTTTGACAGGTAAGCTTTTCGCACCAGCGAAAACCATTTTTTTATATTTCCTTCCGTAACAGCTGCTCTACAAAAAGATAAAGCCTGAGGAACACGTTTGGATAGTTCTGAATGACGTGCCAGAAAGCCGTTGTACCACTTCCTACCGGGTATATTATTTTTAAAAGAATTCTCCCGTTTCAGATTTAGAATTAATTTTGGAACAGGATCAAGAAGTTGATATTTTGTTACTGGGAAACCTAAACTGCCCATTTCAACTATCCACTGTATAATCGCATTTTCTTCGGAATTGGTTAAAACTGTTGGACCTCCAATTCTTCCTGGATTTTGGTATCTATCCTTCAGAGTGTCTATCAAAGTACTTTTTGGAACGTTGTATATTTTGGAAACTTGTCGAATACTTAACTTATTTGAGTGAATGTCGTCTATGGCTTTTTGTATATGTTCCCGAGGATATTTCATCCTCTTTTTGTGGTCCATGGAGAAAAGTAACTGTAATTAAAATATTCCATCTCAGTTGTTTTTTATTTGACGGATACAGTGAGCGTATGTGCCTTTGGTGGTCCCCTCCGGTCGGATTCAGGATCAAATAATCCCATATCTATTTCAACTTGATTATCTAAAAGTGTGTTACACTTAAAATAGGTCGTATATAGGTTTCTATTCTTAACAAAGTATATAGAATATTAAGCTTTTTGTGCAATATGCGATGTGAGTAAGAGTTAAATTATAAATCCATTTAAAACTAAGTTGTTTAATTCCAGATGCCGTCCAATATGAAGGTATCAGGACTCGATTCGATTTGAATGTCACCTTAATCCGCCCACTTTAATTTTGGCAGTAAAACTTATTTATTCAACAAAAGACACCAAAGCACATGCAATCTTACATTAATAAAATACCAAGGTTTGAAATAAAAAGTTAATACTTACGCCGTATTTTGAATGAAATAAAAAAATCCAATGTTTCTCACTCTTAACTTTATTCATCAGTATTAGTGCTGGAATGCAGTCACGCTACGAGATAAACAAGACGAACTCTGACACTCCTCATCGTTGATAGGTGGAAGTTATAACAGTAGGTTAGGTGGGGTTGTGGCTATTAAGAACTTGCTAGTACCTCAGTTTACGCGGAAAATCTAAGACATATACTGGACTTTCTATAACGGACAGAATTGGGAAACCGGACGGAAATCAGTTCATTTAGGTTAGTAGGTTTATTTGGTTTAGGCACGAGAAACGATAGGGTAAATAGGCTGGTAGAATTTTGCGACAAGAACAATTTATTCATCACAAACACATTATTTCAGCATTATACTTAGAAGGCAATACACGTGGAAGATGCAAGGAGATCAAGAGTATATCAAATAGATTATATTCTTATTAGAAACCAGTTCAGAAATCAAGTAAAAGACTGTAGAAGCTACCCTGATGCAGATATAGACACTGACCATAACACCGTAATTATGAAGGCCGCCCTTAAATTTAAAAATTTGAAAAAAGGAACGGAATAATGCACTTTGACTTTGAGAAACTAAAAGATAAAGATATCCACGATAGATTTGAAAAAACAAGTCAAATGAATTACTGAAAGATATCGGGAAAATTTCTTATTCTAAGGAAGTAGAAACAGAATGAAATAACATCCAGCTTAGACATGGCGGCAAGAGATATTGTAGGGATACACAAAAAGAAAATAAAAGATTATGGACACCTGAATTTAATAAAAAAAAGACCAAAACACAAAATATATCAGACGAAACAGGAAAACATAGAAACAAAGCCATAAAATGGGAAATTATTTGCAAATCCAGGAAAGCTAAAGAAAAATGGATTGATGAAAAATGCAAAAAGCTACAAACTAAGATGGAAATAGGAAAGACATAGGAAACATACAAACTAATTAGAATGAATTTTAGGGATATATAACCATATAATAAAAATATAAGGAACGCGGGAGAAAACGTCATTATAGAAAATGTAGAGAAAGTGGTTAGATGCCAAGAATATATTGGGAATTTATATGCAGGAGAGGAACTAACAGCATTCGAACAATAAGTTTGACAGCACTCGTATCAAAAATATTAATTGGAATTATACAAAGATGGATGGAAAACCTGGCTAAATAAATACTAGGAGAAGATCAATTTGGATTTTGACGAAGAACACGGGAGGCTGTTTTAGCTCTGAGGGTGATAATGAAAAAAACAATAGAAAAAGAGGAAAGCGTGGATATAGATTTGTATACCGGAAAAAAGCATTCGACAATGTTAAAAGAAAAAAAAAGTTTAAAATACTCAAAAAGAATGAAATGAGTTATAGAGATTGACGGCTAGTACATAGCTTATACTAAGAGCAAACGGCAGTAATAGAATTGAAGCAAGAACCTAGAGAAACAGATATTAGGAAAGGAATGAGACAGGGATATGCCCTATCCCCCTAATTTTTAACTTGTACTTCGAAGAGGCAATGAATACTGTCAAATGTAGGTAGACATTTGGAATTATTATGCAGGGGCAATAGATTGATGTGCTTAGATTTTTAGATGATATAGCGGTATTACCATATAGCAAAGTAGAGTTAGAAGCAGCTCTTAATGAAATGGAAACAGTTCTAACAGAGAGATACGGTATGTAAATTAATAACAAAGAAAACTAAAGTACTAGTATGTAAAGGAGTGGAAAATAAATCAAGAATTAGAATACAAATACGAAACAGTACTTACAAGAGGTTAACGATTTTTGCTACCTAAGAAGCCAAATAACGCAAAATGGCAAGAACGCAAAAAATATAAAACAAAGATTAGGACGAGGTCGTGCTACATTCAACAAGAAAAAGCAACTACTGTGTTCAAAGACAACAAACATAGAAACAAGAAAAAAATTGCTTAGAAATGTGTGGAGCACTGCACTGTATGGCAGTGAAACTTGTCCAGTAGGAGAAGCGGACAAAAAACATAAAAGCCTTTGAAATGTCTTGCTACAGACGTATGATAAAGGCATCATGAACAAACAAAATTAAGAACAAAACGGTACTAAAAATAGTAGGAGACGAATGAAAAATGTTGAAAACGTTAAAAATTAGAAGAGAAGGATAATAGGTAACATACTAAGGCATGAGGGAATAGAGCGGAATATATTAAAAGCGGAAATTGGAAAAAAGGAGAGATAAAGGTTGACCTAGGTTAGACTATTGCACACAGATGGTCCAAGATGTAAGCTGTGAGAATTTCAGGGGAATGCGCACGCTAGCTGAGAATAGATATCAATGGAGGTCACGTGCAACCAGTTCCAAGACAAAACAAAAATAACTGTACATAAATCTGATGATTACTATAAGCAACTACAGGTATTGGTTTTGCAATATTCACAACTAATCTTAATTGTGCGAAAGAATTTACTGTAAATCTATTCATTTGGCAAATGTCTAAGTGTTGGAGGATCTCGGTAGCCACATGCTGCTTAATCCCCTTCACATACCACTGAATATTGGTAAAATAGCGTATATATTTAGAAAACAATTTAAGGTGCTTTTTTTAAGGTCATAATCAAGTTTTCCAGAACTTCTGCAATTTCCTGAGGATTCGCTTTATACAGAATTCGGCAACGGAATCTTAGGATTCATCGATGGTGCATGCGCCGAGAGTATTATAGAAGAAGATGGGCGGTTGCTGTAAAAGCGAGCTGAAGTTTTGCCATTCAGTGCATGATGTAGAACTGCCCTATATTTTCAGCATAAATTAATTACCCTGTTTTTCTCCCTTGTTAATTCAATACCCGCTCGAATAAATTCCGTTTCTACTGTTAAATTCTTCAACATAATTAATAATAAATATGCTCTCCAATAAATTCCTCAACCCAAAATCCTTTTTGCTTTTAAAACGAAAATTTATTCGATAAATTAAATAGTCTATGCCTTGTTTTAGGTACCTGGTAATCTCTTAAATTCTTCAACAACATCCTATTTACAATAAGTACACTTGCTACAAATTTTCATTGTGAACTTATTTATTTCGAAACGACAAGTTTATGCTACAATTAAATAGTTTATATCCTGTTTTAGGTACCTGTTATCTTGGTATACATTACGACCGCATATAATGGTTTCTCTATTGTTCCGATGTAAAAACTTGTTGAAATAAGATCGCGCACTCTCCGATAAAACCCGGGTTTTCCAGTTTCAATCTCGCTTCGATAAGCGAGGGTTTGCAGTTGGAATTTGTGTTAGTTGAACCATTGTTGAATTTGATTCTAGAGCTTGTACGTCGAAATATTTTCTACAGAATTCGTTACCGTATTTCAAAAGCAATGCACGCTTGTTTTTTCTATTCGACAATTAGGAGGTGTCTTGCGTGTATTGGTGAGATTCCCCGCACGTACCCATTCTAATCAGATTCTCTTTTTAGCTTTTTTAGCTGGAGGTCAAATGAGTTCTTTCTTTATGTACATCAACTGCTTTTGCCTGTAGCCCAACTGCTACTATCCGCAGACCGCTGCTGCAGTTATGGTAGCAGCTTAAATGTATCCTGACGACCATAGTGTTGCTGTGTTGACTCACCCCCGACGATTAGCTAGCTAAGTATCCGGTCACGCACAAGTATGTAACTCGTTCTCTTGTGTGTGTGTCAATTGTTGGTTGCTGCTAAGCGATATTATCGCTCCACAGGTGTGAGGTACCTTTGTTAAAAATTTGGACAGACATACGCTTACTCTTTTATACTGATTGGTTTATTTTACAAACGGTACTATGTACGATTTAAAAGATGTTTGACAAAAGCTCCACACGTTAATTCTTTTTTACTAATTAGTTATTTTACAAAAAGTATTAGGTGAAATTTTAAAAACGCTTGACAAAAACTCTTACGGGTTTATTTAATACTGATTAATTTTATTTTGTGTGAAATACGAAATGCGCACTTCGTATCTAAATTCCTAAATTGTTCGTACAATATAATTGTTTGCTGTGAAAGAATAACACTTAATTTATTTTCTTTTTGTTTGGTTGTACATAATCAATTATTTATTTTTAAGTGTTAATAGATAATCGTGGGAAATGTGTTTTTTTTGTTTATTTTTGGTATGTAGGCGAATCCCCCCATTCTCCGCGTTTGGTAGTAAGCCTGGTATTTACTTTTCCTCCGGCTACGTCTAGGTACGTAGCACATTATTTTAATGCAACGAAGGATTCGTGTAAAATATGGACCGAGAAAACAGGATCGCGTTTCTTTTCCTTATTCTATCCTCGGATGGATTAGTTTAATGTTGAGTAGCGTCCGTTCATCCTTTGTTGGTGAGCGAGTGAGAGTCGCTGTATAGCGGAGCCCTTGAAAGTCTGAACTGCGTAAGGTACACGACTTAGGATTATCGAACACAAGTGTCAGGAGAAGTTGGTAACATGATTTGTATTAGCATCCCTACAAATTACTAGTTATTTTTAGGGTAACGAATTAAATGGTTGCGACTACACTACGTTAATTAGTTAGTTGTATATATAATGGATGTACGGTATGCCGTAAAATATTAAATATATAACCTTTTACAGACTAATACTCACGATCAAGCTGACTTCGTGCAAATTTGATTTTGATCATTACTTTTAACGCTTCAAAATCTTTGATTGGGACTGTATTTTATGTCTACCATAGTTTGATGGGGAGTACTAATGATTTTAATGCCCGCACCGAAAACGACACGCACTTAGGCAATGAAGTATCTTATTGTAAGGCATGACACGAACGTCTGTAATGTACAAGTTGTTACCTCTAATGTAAGAAAACGATCTCGTTTAGTGTTAGGTAAGAGCTAACGAAGGAATAATGGTTCGGTTTGGTTCGTACGGGATCGTACAGGTTAAGGACAAATTATGTACACGTTAGGGTGGTACTTAATAAGTTGTACAAAAGATATGCCATTTACGTATTAAACAAATTCATCATCTTTAGGTCTTCAGTCCTGGAACTGGTTAGACGCGTACCCTCATTGTTTCCTATTCTGAGCTAACCTACACATTTCCCTGAAATTTGCACAGTCTGCATCTATCATTATCTGTTCTAGGTCTACATCTACCTCGTTTTTCCTATCTCTGCTTGTAATATGTCCCATACTATTCGTCAAAATGCCTTAGAACGTATTCTACCTTTCTATTTCTCCTATTTTTTCTCCAAAGATATCTTTGTTTTCTTACTATTTTTATAACCTATTTGTCATTAACTTTGTCTGTCCATGTTATCATCCTCATACATCTGAAACACAACATTCCAATAGGCTGGTACCATTTTTCTGTCTGCTTTTCTTACTGCCCGTATTTCATAGGCATTCTGTGCTGTGCTCCACACATATGCTTTCAACAACTTTCTTCTTGTTTCTATGCTTATTATATTTTATCATAGGCGCTGTTGCTTCTTATTAGATGCAGTTCGGTCCCCTTCTATTGTTTTACAATTATGTACCCTATTTCTCCGACATTCAGTGGTTGTAAAGGGAGGTAAGCAGCCTGTGGCTGCCAAGTTCCCTCAGCACTTAAACATTTGCCCATCTAATATTTTTTCCAATATATCTTTTCGCACAGTAAGCATTAGTTTCAGATATTTCACAACCAACATCCGTAGTTGTTTATAATAATCATCAGATTTATCTGCGATTATTTTTTCGTCATTAGGTTTTCCGTCTCAAAACTGGTTGGATACGTACCTGCACTTATTTATATTCTGAGCTAGCCTACACAGTTCCCTAAAATTCTCACACAGCCTATATACAGCTCGGTTGGATGCTGGTTGGATGCGTACCTCCATTGATTTCTATTCTGAGCTAGCCTAAACATTTCCGTGAAATTTCTACAGCCTACATCTTTCACTATCTGTGTGCAGTGGTTTAACCTAGGTCTACCTCTACTTCTCTTTTTTCCTATCTCTACTTCTAATATATTCCGCACTATTCCCTCGTGCCGTGAAATATGGCTTATCATCCTATCTCTCCAATTTTCTACAGTTTTCGACATATTTCTTTCTTTCCCTACCATTTTTAATACTTCTTCGTTCTTAACTTTGTCTGTCCATGATATCATCATACGTCTGTAGCACCATGTTTCAAAGGCTTCTATCTTTTTATTGTCCGCTTATCCTACTGTTCAGGCTTCACAACCGTACAGTGCTGTGTTCCACACACATGTTTTAATCAGTCTTTTCCTTGTTTCTATAATTGTTGTCTTTAAACACAGTAGTTGCTTTTTCTTGTTAAATGTAGCACGACTTTGTGCTTGTTATATATCTTTTGCGCTTTTCCCATCTTGCGTTATTTGGCTTTCTAGTTAGCAGAAATCCTTAACCTCTTGGAAGCTCTTGTTACATATTTGTATTCTTGTTTTTGATTTATTTTCCTCCTCTTTTACATACTAGTACTTTAGTTTTAGTTTTGTTAATTTTCATACCGTATCCCTCTGTTAGAACCGTTTCCATTTCATTAAGAGCAGCTTCTAACTCTTCCTTGCTAGATACTAATACCGCCATATCGTCTGCAAATCTAAGCATATCAATCTTTTGTCCCTGCATAATAATTCCAAATGTCTTCTTGCATTTGACTGCTCTAATTCTATTACTGCTGTTTGCTCTTTGTATAAGCTATGTACTATTCGTATATCCCAAAAAAGTTTTAACAAATGGACATGGCGTTCTATTACAAAATTGCTTATGTCTTACGAGTCATGCTTGTATTTATGTGAGTACGTCAATAAGCAAAAATTACCGGTTTGGGTTCCTGTGAATCCGCGAGAGATGCAAGAAAAAAAATGGCATTGGGAAGAAGTTGCCTTGTGGTGCCCTGTCTGCAAGTTGCGTTGTTGATCCGTATTTTTTTAAGACGTTAAGAGAGTTGCGGTGCAAGTGAATGATGAATGATACCGAAAAATGCTACGCAGTTGTTGGTTACTAATTCTTCGGCATTAGAACATGAACATAAATAACATCTGGCTTGAACACAATTGCGCGGGAAACGATGGAGTGATTGTAGACATTTATTAATTGGTAGATAATCTCGCGTTTTGTGGATTTCCAGTGGCCTACGCGGTTCTCTGATATCGCTGCTCCTGATTTCTTGCTTTGGGGATACATAAAGACAACTGTACATACGCAGACACTCTTATTTGGTTTTACAATGCTCCACTCGAAAGAACTACATTGGTCAGGAAGCGATTTTTCTTTTTAATTGAAAGTTTTGAATCTTGCCGAGTCCTTGCTATTCCAAGCAAGGTAAGGATCTTTAACGTGCGTGGCAACATTTAACATACGGGATCTACATTTTATTTCTCATCCGAACGAGAGTGTATTTTTGTAAAAAAAATTTTCGCCTAACATTTTTCAAGCGGCCCGTGTCGGGAATCGAGCCCGGAACCTTGGGTTTAATAGTCACACGCTATCTAATTAAACAACGGAGCCGCCTCGTACAGATATAAACCACACACACACACACACTTCAAAAGCGAAACCAGGAAATAGGGCAAGCGATCTAAGGTTTAAGCAACCATACTGAAGTGCTGCAAAGAGTTATGGAGGATTTTCATCGAAGACCCCAGACATTTGTTAGAAGCCGTGGTGAACACTTAAACAAGTTTTAAAACTCGCTTATAAGCGATAAATCATAAGTGGCAATGAATAGATATTTTTCTATAATTTTTCTATATAATCAAGTGTAATTCTCAGTGTGATCGTTCGACCGTTGTTGAATACAGACATAAAAGAACGGGTTTGCAACGAATCGTGATTCAAATTTTTAGTGTGTACATAGTTGTAATCTATTGATAGTGTATACAAACTTTTTGGATATCGAAGGGTAAATTAATATCTTCATTAACTATCCCCCCGAACGGGGGGATGAGTGCACCTTATCAGAGTCAATAAGTAGAGCAATATCGGTGGTTGTTAATAAAGATATTGAGATGGAAGGATTGGAACAAAGAAATATGGGGAACTCGCTTTATAGTAATCATAATCATTCCAAGGTGTCGTCAAATGATTATTCTAATCTCTCTCCGGTTAATAACAAAGAACAATCTGTGCGGAATGTTGGCTCTCGTAGTAAAGATATCAATACCAGTTTAATATTAAAATACGACTTTGCAGATATCGGGCCTTATATTGTGTATGTGGACTCGATAGATGCTAATATTAAAAATCTTTCTCAAATGTCTGTCGGTAAACTGTTGTTTCGAGGCGACACCAATATTTCAAATAATGTAATTAATATTTAAAAAAATGGCATCAAGAGAGTTTCCATTGAGATGAGAATGTTTAAAAGTGCAAATGAGCTTGTATCAGCGAAATTCTTGAAGGAAAAAAAACTTCAGGCATATATACCTGCATTTCTTTTACGTCGACTGGGTATAATCCGATCAGTGGATATAGATATCAGTGAAGATGATATAAAATCCTCTCTTTGTCCTATCAAAGGGGAAATCTTTAAAATAATATTGGTTCGAAGGTTGAACAGAAGGATAGTTAACGCCGATAATTCTGTTAATTTTGCTCCTACCACATCTGTTTTTCTTACCTTTAGAGGTCAAAAGCTTCCTTCCTATGTTGGTCTATATGGATGTTTTTTAGAAGTAAATCCGTTTATACTAAAAGTGGGGCAATGTTCAAAATGTCTTCGTTATGGTCATGGGAGAGAAATTGTGTAAAAGTCGCATAAGATGTCAAGTGCGGCGATGACCATGCATTAATCGACTGTAAGTCTGAAGATACTTACTGTATTCATTGTAAAGAGCCTCACTGGTCTAATGATAGACTAATGATAGAGAAAAGTGCTCATTTTATGGAAAACAAAAGCAGATAAAACAAAAATGGCAGAAGAAAATATTTCATTTAAAGATGCGATCGATAAATTGGAATCAAGCTATGCTCAAATTACAGGTAGTAATATCTCTTCTTCCCCGTCCAGACTACCACTCAATAGACCTTCACTTCCATTATATTCGGATAAAGTAATTTTAAATAAGAAAAGAAAAATGACCAGTCATTTTAATGCTCAGTTAGACTTGAACAGACAACATAAAGAGATTATTTCAGTTCCGAAAGCCCAATCAGGTAATGGAGTTTGTTTAGGCAGGGAAAATGAGATTGAAGAAATACTTAATATAGTTCTGAAATGTCTCACGGATTTGTGTAGTTTAAAAGATTCTTTCGTGGACAAATCTTTCCATGAAAAATTGAAAGCAAAAGTCAAAAATTATATTCTTAAAAATGGCGGGAATACGCGTTATTCAGTGGAATGCTAGATCCATTTACTCAAACAAAGGCTCATTAGAAAACTTTCTCGGTAATTATAACATTGATGTAGCATTAATATGTGAAACATGGCTCAAGCCTCATAATTCAATATCCTTTTTTGGTTACAACGTTTTCAGAAAGGACAGGCCGCAAGGTAGGGGTGGAGGTGTTCTGATATTATTAAAAAATAAATTCCCTTTTACTGCTATTCTTGATCCACCTCAACTAAATGATTTAGAAATAACAGGTATAGAAATTCCCTATTCTGACGGAAAAGCGCTGTTTCTATATTCGGCTTATGTTCCTCCGAACTCAAATTACTAGCAACATGAATGGGAATCATTTTTCGACGGCTTTCAGGGCGAGTTTATAATAGCTGGAGATTTCAATCTCCATCATTCAGCCTGGGGATCTATCAATGATAGCCACCGCGGATGTCATATTCTAGACGCAGTACAAAGCAGAAATTTATTTATAATAAACAATGGATATGCTACTCGTATTAGTTCGCCTGCTGAAAATAAATCTGCAGTAGATATTACAATTTGCTCGATTTCTCTAGTCCCATTCGTAAGTAATTGGATGGTAGAAGATATTTCGCTGGGTTCCGATCATCTGCCGATTTCCTTCCATATTATTAGAAATGAGAATATCCCCTGTTTACAGCACACCACGAATCGAAAATTTAACACAAAGAGAGCGGACTGGAAAGCTTTTTCAGAATTTTTAAATCGTTGCCGGAGCCAAGAGTATTCTAGTTACACTGATTTTATACATACACTATTAGACGCATGCAATTTCGCTATCCCAATTTTCAACAATGTCTATAATAAAAAGTCTGGAAAAATATGGTGGGACAATGAATGTGAAATTGCCGTCAATAATGAAAAAGTCGCCCTAGCCCAATACAAGAAGTTAGCTAACATGGAAAACTTTATCAATTACAATAAACACAATGCAATAGCGCGACGTATTATCAAAGAAAAAAAAACAATGTCTTGGAAAAATTTTTGTTCTTCTCTTAGCAGCAGCTCTTCGATCTCCTCAATTTGGCAAAATATTAAAAAGATCAGAAATATTCCTTCGTCGCCTATTCACCCGATAGTTCCAGGACAATGGTCCGAAGATTTTCTAAATAGTCTCACTAGAGACTCAACTTTTCGAGAGGAAAATATTAGGAATCATGAAGATTCTACTATCGGCCCTATTGATCATTCTTTTAGTATACACGAACTCAGCAATGCGTTAAAGTCAAATGCCAATACAACTCCAGGGGAAGATGGTTTTGAGTATATAATACTAGAAAATCTTCCGTTCGCTAGTAAAGTCCCACTTTTAAATATATTTAATGACATATGGAAAACTAGTAAAATTCTTTTAGAATGGAAAAACTATATAATAATTCCTATATTAAAAAGCAAGAAGAACCCGTCTTTTGCCAGCTCATACAGACCAATATCATTGAGATCCTGTATTTTAAAAACATTTGAAAGAATGATCAAATTTAGATTAGAATGGTGGCTCGAAACTAAAAACATTTTTCCTAAATGCCAATTCGGTTTTCGAAAAGGACACTCTATTTATGATGATGTTTGTCATTTAGTCTTAGACATTAACTCCGCTTTCACAATCGGCGAATCGATAATCGCATTTTTTGCAGACATAGAATCTGCCTATGATTATGTAAACTTGGATATATTGGAGGATGAAATAGTATCAATCGCATTATTTTCTAAATTCGCCTCGTTTATAACCAGGTTATACTCTAACAGACGAATTCGCCTCAAAATAGGTCAAAAAATATTAGGACCTAGATATTCCAGCACGGGGCTACCCCAGGGGAGCATCCTGTCGCCATTATTATTTACCATTTATTATAATCGACTGGAGAAAATATTCTGTGATTCTAACATAAAAATTCTGCAATTTGCAGATGATATATGCATCTACGTTCAAAACGGAAAAATATCAAACGCACAAAACAAACTAGAACTTGTAGTGAATAAGTTACAACAATTTTTGTTTGATCATGGACATGAACTCAGTGCAACAAAATCTGCCATATGTACGTTCACTCGGAAAAGAAATGTTCTACCTAATAACATTACTTTTGGTAGGTATACGTTCTCACATAATTCTTCTGTTCGCTTTTTGGGTATAATTTTGGATAAAAAGCTATCTTGGAACGAACATATCGCATTCCTTCTAAACATGGCTGAAAAGGGGAATCAGTTACTGCGGTATGTGTGTCATAATCACTGGGGCGCGGATCAGGCCATTGCTCTTCAGTTTTATAGATCGTACATTAGATCAATTTTGGATTTTGGCTCCAAAACTTTGCTTGCAAAGTTAGATGTCATTCAACGAAAATCGCTTAAAATATGTTTCGGATTCTTAAAGAGCACCGCAAATGATGTCGTTCTTGCTGAATCACTAGAGTTACCACTCCGATTCCGTCGGGAATTTTTAGCTCGAAAGTTTATTATAAAAAAGGCAAGCCTTTTGTCCCTTATTATCCAAAAGATTTATTTTCTATTTATACTAAGCTTGACACATAAATATTGGATTATTAAAAAAGATCCAGTATTAATCTCTAGTTATGTCATTGTTGAACCTATGTTAAAAGAGATACTACCGCAAATAAAATTCCTTTCTATTCGTTGGACTTGATCTTGCTAAAGAAGATGGAGAATGTATATATTCCGAGTTATACTACCAACCAAGAACAACAAGAATTTCAATTTGTAATGAACTCTCGGTACTTAGAGTATCGAAAAAATTTCACCGATGCCTCGCTCCTTGCAGGTAATGTGGGATGTGCCGTGTTTGATCCTTTATCAAAAAAGTATTGCGGCTATCGTCTGAATAGCAAGTACTCAATATTTTACGCAGAACTATTTTCATTGTGGAAGGCTTTGGAATACGTATGCTCTAACGCAGAGGAGTTTACTTCAAAGAATGTTCTGATAATTAGCGATAGTCAAAGTGTCTACTTAGTTTGAAACACGTTAAATTCAACGCAAATTTCTCCTTCATCCATAAAAACATATTGCAGAGTGTAACTACCTTGGAACAGAGGGGATTCGTAATTAAATTCCTATGGGTTAAAGCTCATTGTAAGATTCTAGGAAATGAAAGAGTGGACGCGCTGGCAAAATCAGCTACAAGCCTCATAGAAACTGATCCAGCATTATGCATTCACACTGATATGTACCCGATTCTTAAAGCAATCAGTAATTCTGACTGGAGCAGGAAATACGAAGGGAACTCGGTAGGGAAAGTTTACAAGTCCATCGAACATGTTCCTCCAAAGCATCTTTGGTTCAGTTCGTTAACAATATCTAATAACATAGGTCTTAAGTATACAGATAAAGACTTCATACGCGTTATATCCCGCTTGAGAAGCGGACATGGGTTATGCCCAGAATATCTACGCAAAATTAAGAAAAAAGAAGATCCTCTCTGTGAGTGTGGTGAAATTGGGTCTGTGAACCATATCATATTCGAATGTAAAAATTCTGGCCTTCATCGAGATAAACTGTGTTTGGAAATATCTAAAATCACATCTGCCTACCAACCTTTTCAACTGAATATGGTTTTAGCATTTAATAACATTCAGATTATTTTTGAAATTTACTCATTTATTAGAAGATCCGGTATCTTAATTTAATCATTATATAATCTACAAAAAAAAGTAAGGAACTATATTAGTAATGTGAATTCGTTTTATTACATAATATTTAGTTTTGTAAAACTGCTGATGAAATGTCAGATAGACGCACCAATTTATATTTAAATAAATAAAAAAAAAAGTGTAATTCTCAAAATAACATTGATGGCTTTAGAAACAAGTCATATTTAAAAAATTCTACGAAATAGGTAGTTTTATAAAATAACGCGCTTGCAGTTCTGGTTTATTTTCCTGGCATAAAGAGGGCAATAAAAATAGCGCAATTACCACAGTAATCGAAAGCTACTACAAAAAAATAATAAAGATTTTCCATTTTTGCAGGGTTTAGAGCTGGTACACGTTTCTTGCCACCTCTTCCATAAAAACGACATTAATTTATGCAAAATGGTATTTTATTTGTTGTTTCTTATACGTTGGTTACTCATATTACAGAACATAGAATCGCTGTATTCTAAATATTTAAAAACGTTCCCTACTAGCTATAAACGAGTTTTAAACGAAAATATTTAGAGCGCTTTAACAATACTGGCGACGATATGACCCAGATTATTATAGTAAATTGTAATTCCCCATGCTTTCAAGTGTTATTAATATAATACGTATAGTTTTGTGAAAACTTGCACTGCTTTTTCCACTATAGTTAATTTATCTCTACTAATATAAAATGAGTTTCAAAGCTTGAATTTAAAAAAAATTACGTAACACTCTCGCTAAAACATAAACGACTAATTTCATTCTGGTTAATCATCCACGAATACAGTAGGCGTTCTGTTAGTTACATATTTACCAGTAAAAACTCAACTACACACACTGAGTTTGAAATTGTGGTACCGAGACTTCAGAAAACTCGCATTAATTTGTGATGAACCTTCACAAAAAGTTGCTTATGAATTATGCAATTTGTTTTCGTATGCTACAAGCGTACTCTGGACCACATTTTTGATCGAAGTTACGGTTTAGTTAGTATATAGTTTGTCTAGTTTTGTTTGGTTGGCATCACTCAGTATTATTTATTCAAGTTACATACTTTAAAGGTCTCTGAATTATTTTTGCAAGCTGGTATCCTTGGTATTGTATTCAATATTGCAAGGAGCCCTACCGCAACGCGACAATTCCTAAAGAAAGCAACAAGTGGAATTTTATCGCAATATATTTGCAAAACTGAAGTATAAATCTGTAGATTATAAACACAAATTACGTGCTCCATAATACGCGTTGCTCAAAGTGACTTGTAATAAGACCGACAAGCTCCCATCGCTAAAAGAAGTCATTTATGAAGAAAAATTCCAATTATTACTATGCAAAAATCTTTCCTGTCAAGATGCGCTCGACAAGGATTCCAAATGTTTCAGAAAAATTAAAATAATTAGGTGGAAGTAAGATAGAAGGCGGGAGCGACGAAATTAGTGAGAGAGGGCGTGGAGAAAGAAGAGGGAGATACAGAAAAAAGAAAAAGAAAATTGGTTGTTACATACAATTTCTGCATCATACATTTTCTGATTACTCGCGCATTTTTATTATATTCACGTTTATACGAATTCTCATTATCAAGGTCGACTACCTTTTCAAATTGAAATGATTACTTAAGTATTTAGTTATAACGTTAAATATGTGGAATTATTCTGTTGGCTTTGGTCAGCAAATGTTAACAATCCTCGTCTTATAGATTCCCTGAAATAAGTGCTTAACATCTGCATCTCTAAAATTAATACGTTTTAATGAGTTAGCATGAAATACTACTATCGCTTTCTGTTATCACACAAGTGTTCACGGACTCAGAGATTGCGAACAACGAAACCTGTCCACTTGCTTATCTGTTCCCGGTATTCTAAATTAAAATAATAAATCGCCAGGGTTTTATATAACAATATAAGCCACCTGTCATATATTTAACTACTTAATTATGTAGGCGGGTTGCAGATATACCTAACAATTTGAATATACATTGTTTTCACACGGATATATTTTGCGGAAGTCATTATTTACTTTCTTAACTGCTCTGGTTTACAGGCGGTGTTCTGAGAATACTTTTGCAGTTGGTATTTTGTCGATGGAAAACACATTACCATCCGATGCCTTTTCTCCTTTTATATACAAGCTAAACGTCAAAAGGATTCTATTCTATACGGCATCCTTTCACGTGAAGTGAATTCCTAAAGTCCTGACGCTACTGAAGATGCAAGAAGCATTACTTTGCTTCAGTGTTTATAAAGTCAAACTTAGTCAAATTCTGTGCAATTGTTTCTTAGAAGTATCTGATCCATCGACGACTATAAATACGCACTTTGAGATCTGCTACGATGAGGCAGGTAGCTACGTCTTTTTGGCACACCAACGGACCTAAGGTACAAATACTCTGTTTTTTTTGTATGCTAGTTACATATCCCCCAAATCCAATATATGTATAACTAAATGGAATTATTGAATCCTTAAGTTAACTTGCAACATTGTATAGTTTAAGGATAGATAATAAAAGGTTAACAAAAGTCAGACAGATGGCATGAGAACGGATGCAAATACAATGTATTCCAGACGTAACCTGACTCTGCCGGTGCAGGTCACAATAGACTATAAGAAACTTATTGTTAGAATTAAGATTGTTACTTTGTATTAATGAATAAAGATATAAGCAAACATGAGCTCTGCAGTTCACACGAGAAATGTGAGAGGCAGGGACAACATAAACACCCTGCAGAGTCCAAGGAGGTCAGTCAGTCTTGAGCCTCACAACTTTAGCATTGTTGGTTGTTTAGGCTGCTTGCCATAAATTAGTTCAATTAATAATTAATTTCAACTTAGAATATTTAGAACAGTTTTTGTAAATTCAACTTCAATTTGTAATTTCTGTAAAAATAAAATATTGTTAGAAGAGTTTTGGAAGAAGACTTTTTAATAAGGCAGCTCCCACGGCGCAAAACCTAATTTGCTTTCTATAAAACCTAGTTTATTCAATTTTTTATGGTCGATAACTACGCCAGTGCTTTAGTTTTTTCCTTACTTGTGGTTATGGCACAATAAATTACCTACTGCGATACTAAAATTTATTGTTACGTATTAGTGCACAAAGGATTAAGCGATTGTTTTTAGGTCACAATTAAAAAGCTTGCGTTGGAGTAATTTTACTTAAGATTTATGAAATGGTAACGTCAACAATTGTTCACTATTTATAATCTATATTAAGTTTAACACCGGGTTACCTTCAGTTTAGGATTACGCTATTACTTCTAGAAAGTGCACTTTGGTAAGGAGCAGGTAAGTAGCTGGTTATTATTCTACATATTGTGTCTTATTTTCCTTTAATATTTATTTAGGGCTGCTAAACCCATTTCACATACTACTAAATATCGGGAAAATAGAGTATACATTTAGAAACAATAGAAGAGGAATCGAACTGCTTCTAACAAGAAAGAGTAACGGCTATGTTCGAAGACAACAGACAGAAACCAGGAGAAAATTGTTGAAAGCATATGCGTAGAGCACATCAAAGTACGTCTATGAAATAGGAGCAGTAAGAGAAGCAGACAGATAAACGGTAGAAGTCTTTTAAAACGTTGTGCTTCAGATGTATGAGGATGATAGCAAGAACAGACAAAGTTAATAACAAAGAGGTCATAAAAATAGTAAGGGAATAAAGATATTTGTGGAAAATAAAAAAGAATAAAAGAAACAGAAAGGCAGGATATGTTCTAAAGCATTTCTGGGGAATAGTACGGGATATATTACAAGCATAGATAAGAAAAAAAGGTAGAGGTAGACCTATATCACAGTATTGCACACAGATAGTGAAAGATGCAGACTGTGTAAATTTCAGGGAAATGAATAGATTGGCACAGAATAGCAAACACTGAGTGTACGCGTTTAACCAGTTTCAGCACTGAAGGCCTAATGGTAATGATTAATTATTTGTAATTGGGAGAATTATCTAACTACAACCTTTGATCGCTTGACAAGCATGCCAAGTTGTATAAGATAAATGAAACTGCGCCTGAGCAAATGTGTAATACTTTAATACAACTTCTGCGACAACAACTATCACCACGATGGTTGGGGCTAAGCCGAATGTGGAAACAGTTGAAATAATTCACTCTCAGGCTAATTTTCCGGAGCAACGCGAGTTACGTTTTGAGTCTTGGGAGCTGCCTTTTTAAAAAGTATTCTTCCAAATAGTCTTGTAAGAAATTTTTATTTAATCAGAAATTACAATTGGAATTTTACAAAACTATATAAAATTACTTTAAGTCGACATTACTGTTAAATAAATTTAAATTAGGGCGAGTAGCCTGAACAACCAACAATGTAAAAGTTGTGCGACTCAAGACTGACTGGCCATCTTGGGTTCTCAAGGACATTTATGTTGTTCCTGCCCCTCACATTTCTGTGATGACTGCAGAGCTCATGTCTGCTTATTTTTTTATTAATTTATGCAATACAAAGTAACAATCTTAATTCTAATAATTGCGGTTTTTAACCGTCTGTAACCTGCACCTGCAGTATCACCTATGTCTGGAATACAATGTATTCACATCCGTTCTCACAACTTGTTTGTGAACTTTCATTAACCTTTTTTTTATTTTGTGTGACCGTGAATTGAGGGATTGTTGCAGAAATTTAGAGATGGCTGTAGTGACGTTTAAGATATAGGCGTGCAATAGCACAAATCTAACCCTGTGAGTGGTGTAAACCTTGTACAAAATATGAGGTTCACCATCAGTGCATTGTCAATGGATATTCTTGCACTTTTTAGACTTGAGTTTTATACGATTGCGACAACTGCGAACACCTATCTAAGCAGATAGTAGCAATTGTATATGTAAATGGCATAAGGAAACTTGTCCTCCGGTATGACAAATACGCCTGTTTTTGCAGCGGTTATGAATCTTGCATAGTATTTTGTTGCTAGCACTTGATTACTTACGCATGTCTTTGTTTTATGGATCATCTGAGGTTGAAACACATAAAGACGGTAATTATCATATAAGGGTAGTTCCTTAAATCAATCACGTATATAACTACTGGGTATCGAGTACACCTAGTTTCATTTCAACAATCTTACTGAATCTTCAATGCGCAGATTACTAAAGGTTAACAGTAAGCAGCTAACAGGTGAAACCTTATATCATTTAAACATTAAGAGCTTCACCTTGTTGCATAAAATAACAAACTGCATAAGGAAAATTTACTTTAAATTAAGGTGCGCTATCAACTAAAACGAGAAGATTAACTTCTTTGTAATCTCCAGAGATGCGGTTAACCCAAATCTGCAATCACACGCTTAAGAGGATTTTGGATTAGGTCTTAAGACAGCGTTATCCCAAGTGCGAAATAAGCTCGGATTTAAGAGCTTTAATACTACAAACATATGGGCCACGCTACTTAGTGAAAACGATACCGTGCGGCGCTTATACAGCAAAGCACTTTCGCATAAATATTCTATACCTAGATGTTATAGAGCATCTCCTTTATATTCGTGATAAATTTATATTAAGATAGCTATGTAAATTGGAAGTAAGGCTTTCCATATCATTGTTATAGTATTTTCAAATAAATGTACACTAATGCCCGTTTGTAACGTAGTAATGTTAAGGGTAACTTAACCATTAGTTCCTTAAGGACGGGTTAAGTTTAAGTTTGATACATTGTTATAGTTTAAGCGCCGCTTAGTTAAAAATCGGCGACATTGGGCATTCTTGCTATTTAAGTTGCTATTTGTGGTATTTTTCGTTTATTAACTAGGGAATATTACAACTGTCGTTCCGAATGGAAATCCTAACCTCGAATCTTATTTCTGTTGTCCATGGTTTCTTGGGCTGGCAACATTGGAAAAAAGTTGTATTCGATTAATGGAATTTTGCAGTATTCACAAACTGATTAAACTGATTAATCTATTTTCTATCGAATATTGGGTTAATCGAATATTCGATTAATCCAATAATCGTTTAATCGATTAATCGAATATTTGATTAATCGATTATTTGAATAACTGACTAATCGAATATTCAGTTAATCGAATATTCTGTTAATGCAAAATTCGAGTAATGGTCGATTACTCGAATACTCGATTAATTGATTAACCGATTATTCGATTGTTAACAAACTTTTTAGTTAACTAATTGGTTAGTCCATTAATCGGTTAGTCAATCAATCGTATGGTTGTCTAGTTAGTCTATTAATCGACTAACCGTTTAGTCGACTAATCAATTAGTCAAACAAATTATTTCTAACCAAATAATCGTTTGCCTGATTAATTCACTAATCACTATCGTGCGAGATCGTCAATTACAAAATCTATCAAGTCGTGTTTCATTTCATTTTCAAGTATCCTTCAACAATAGCACGATCTTGTCCTGAACTTGTACAATTTATGGTTGTATTTTTTGTCTTCCCTCACGGTATAGCTTGCACACAGGAAAACGAGAACTTGGGCCCTATATACGAAATACTAATAATATGGCTATAATTTAGTTAGGTATTATAAGTTCAAGTTAGAATTTAGCGATCGTTTGAATATTTCTTTCAATCACAGCAATTATGGGTTAGTCTTTAAAAATAACAACAAATGCAGTAGGAGTACGACTGGTATTTCTTATACTATTCTTGATTAGAATTTGGGCACATTATATTTAATACAAATTACACACATGCACATACATTTTTTATTAACAAATTTAATAAGGTACAAATCTGTTATAATATAATTATTTACTTAGTAAGATTGTTGAACAAAAATTGCTAGATACCTTTGTGCTAGCGAAGCGAGTCCATAGTATTTTGTGCTGTTAACACGCCATCATGTTAAAGATGAAAGATTTTTATTCCAAATTTGTGCGTGTTCGTATCTATCCGTTTCTTTTACCTTATCTATGAACATGTAATGTAGATCCGGAAAAAGCTTATCGAATGCCGTAGGGGTAGTAGTTTCCGTTTTATTATTTGGCATATCGAAGTTTTCATGAAGCATTCTTTCAATGTGGTGTTAAACCTTTGCATTGAGTAGAAGTGCTCGTTCCGTATTTGTATATCTGGGATCTAAGTAGGTACAAATGTTTAAAATATGTACTGCAGTTTCTACACTTTTCCCTGTTAAACTTGTAAGATTAACTTTATATCTACTCCTTAAATCAGTTTCAACCGCTTGTTTGATACTTCTAATTTCCATAGAGTAATCGACATTCATTTTTAAAAAATTGGTATTGATGCTTTGAACAATAGGTAGAACCACTGATTTAGTTGTGTAACTTTTGGAAGACATCACTTTTGTGATTAAATTAAAAGTTCTAAATTTTTGGTAAGATTTTCTATAAAAATTCAATCTGTTTCGAAAATTTCCAGAAGGATATCGGTTGCCATCGAAGTTACCTTTCTGTCGTTTATAACTTACGACACACCCATTTTTTCTTCAAGAAGCCTCTATATCATGTGAAACGTTGAGTTCCATGTAGTTTTGATGGACTGAATTAATTTATGTTCAGAAATCCTGCTTTTTTCGAAAATTCAAAAGAGCTGCTGATGCAACATTACTGTGTTTAAAATGGATAACGATGGCACTACATTTTTTGTATGGATTGAATGTACTCACCTGATAGACGTTTGTTCAGGCATAGTTGTACTGTGTGCGCAAAGCATGTGACGCTTTCTTCGACATGTGGACAAATTTTTACTGCATTGATTATACAGTATTGCCCGAAATAAACAGTACTGAAATTGTAATTGTTTTGTATATTTAAAAAATACATATTATTGACACTTTATTATATGTTCTAAATGTGCACCTCCTCGTTCGAGACAGACTTCATAACGATGTTCTAAGTTTCTGGTCATGTTATTGAATAAGGGTTGTCTCAGGGCTGCGAAGAAGACTCTAACGGCATCCTTTAATTCAGCGATGGTTTGTGGTGCCCGTTTGAAAACGGCATTTTTTAGCCATGCCCCAAATGTATGCGTCTGGAGGTGTGAGGTCTGGAGAATGTGAAGGATAAGGGAAGTCAGTAAATCGTGATATGAATTTGCTTGGAAAATGTTCTTGATGAAATTGACGAATTGCGGCAGCAGTATGGCAAGTTGCCCCGTCCTGCTGAAAAAATTGGTTTCGAAATGCCAAGTTACGTGCACGACAGAATTGACGTAGATCAGGGATAAATCGTGTTAAAATTTGTCTGTACCTCTGTTGATTAAGTGTGACTTGCTTACCATTCTCTTCGATAAAGTACGGACCAATGATTCCGTGTCCGGAAACAGCACACCAGACACTCACTTTTTCACTATGTAAAGGAACCTCTTGAACCTCATCGGGTCAGGCAAAGCGCAGAAATCGATTTGTGCGACGATTCACATAGCCTGACAAGTGAAAATGTGCTTCGTCTGAAAACCAAACATTTTTCAAAAATTCAGGATTTTCATACTGTAACGCGAGAATTCTGGCGCAATATTCCACTCTACTGCGATAATCCGAGGATGTAGTTGTTGATGTACCTGAATCACATACGAAAATGTACCCAGCTCCTTCAGGATTCTTTGAAAGGAAGTTCTTTTAAATCAAGTTGTAACGCTGTCCTTGCCTGGCTGACTTTCGGATTTTCTAAGATTTGCTCAAAAACACGTTCATGGTTATTGTTGTTGTTAACTGTCCTGGGACGCCCTGAGTTTCCTTTTCGTTGGCACAATACACTACCTGTATTTCTAAACTTTTCAATAACCTTCAAAATTACAGCATTACTTGGAGAACGTTTATTAAACCTTTGTGTGAATTGATCAGACACGTATAGCAAACTTGCACCATTACGTCGGGCGATTCCGTATGAACGAAAATAATGCTCTACCAGAAACACTTTCTCCTCTGTACTTAACACCATTTTTAACAATTAGGCCCTACTAATTACTTGTTTGAGGTTTACTTGACAGGTCTATACTAGCTAACTTGAGTGTGACAGCGCACGCATAAAAACACCGCCAACTTAGTTTCAGTACTGTTTATTTCGGGCAATACTGTATTAGCAGCGTAATCCGTTACGACCGCAAAAACTTTGTTGTGAAGGCTCCATTCCTCAAGCTTTTTCAATGATTGGTAAAATGTTGTCGGCAGTGTGGCGTTCATAAATGGCATTTGTGCTAAGGGTGTAGTTAAGTGGTTCCCAGTCACTATCTCTTGCATATGAAGAGTTATTGTTATGTATTGATCGTTATTTCGCGCTGTTCAGAGATAAGCAGTTAAAGAAACACTGTTCAATTTATTTACTACAACCTGAATCTTTTGTCTCTCTGTTTCATATAGCAACATTAGTCACGATTTAATGGTATTCCTGGAAGGTATTTTAATAAGAAGAAGCTTGGTTTGTATAAATTTTTGGAAACTTTTTTCTTCCATAAAAGTAAGAGGTAACATGTCGTGGGCAATCATGTATGCAAGAGACTCTGAAAACAACTCCTGCCTATTTCTGTTCACTTTATTCGTAAAAAATACTTTTGTAAATTTTCTTTGTCGGGAAACTATGTCACTGAACGATGGGTATTTAGAGTCCGATTCTGAGCGACCGCCAGCCATATTTTCTACCGAAGCATTATCAGAAATTGTTGCAAGACTTCTGTAAACATTAAAAAACAGGAATTAATAAAAATCATCACTTGGTATATACGGCACGTCGCAGTGCTTTTGAAAAACCGATTTTAACAATTTATTGTTTTTTTATGCTTCCGAACAACTTGTCTTACGAAAAAGATACAAAATCAAAATTCTAGGGCGATATCGTATTGTATATACTTTGTAGCTTGTACTCGTATGGTATATCTTTATTAACAAAACATTAAATATACAATCGGTTAATAATATGTAAGGTGTTATGTACCCGCTTCTAGATCAAGAGTGAGAGTAGGGAGACCTTGAGGAACCAGCGATGCACTCATTTGATTCTACGCCCGATTTTATAAAGGCACTCAAATTATGTGAATATATGAAACAATATTATGCTGGTGCTTATTTTTCGTATGATTTCACATGCAGGATGTACTTCTGTAATACTTAAGCTTTGTTGCTCATAATAAACTTTTCAATCACGGACTAAAGTGGAAAACATTCTACATCTCACTCGAACTCAAGTAGCACTTGTTGCCAGATACATTAAGATGTGAAAGAAGTGAATGTGAAGTTGAAATACATATGGAAGGCTCGAAGGAAAAACTAGTCGACCAACAGGCGGGTTTTATAAGTGATGCGGTTGGAATTTCCAACGATCTAGGTAGCGACGATTTAAAGAGATCTGATTTAACCTCTTTCTAGAAACAAACCTATAAAATAATTTTAAAATTATAAGCTTGCAGTTTAATAGGCAACAACTAAATTGTAAACTATAATAGTGGTCCCACTCAGGTAGGCGACTCCGTGACGTAGTGGTATGTGTGTGACTACTACGCCCAAGGTCCCGGGTTCGAATCCCGACACGTTCCGCTTCAAAAATGTTAGGCGAACATTTTTCACAAAAATACTCCCTCGTTCGGATGAGAGGTAAAATGGAGGTCCCGTGTGTGAGTGTTGTCACGCACGTTAAAGATCCCTACCTTGCTTGGAACAGCAAGGGTTCGGCAACATTCCAAATCTTTCAGGTAAAAAAAGATTGCTTCCTGGCCAATGTAGTACCTCCGCGTGGAGCATTGGAAAATTACATGTAAGGTCCCACTTAGCTAATCGGAAATCGAACAGCTATAAATACAGGTCCTTCCTTACTATATTATTGTTACGAACAACTGTTGGGCAAACCTGTCAAACATACAGCCGCATAACCGAAGGTATATCCTACAGAAGTCTCGAACGTTCCGGCAAACAGTAGAATATGAGTAATCTATTTCATTATAGGGTATATATAAAATCGGTGATGAATGTAGGAAGGAGTCTATATCCAAATGTCGTATATAAATCATATCGTGTAAAGTTAGTTAGTTTTGAAAACCTTATAGTAAATATAAATTTGTGTTATGTAAACGTGTATCTTGTACCGCCAGCTTGTACATAAATAGACAAAAGTGTAATAAATAAATTATAGTAGTGTTAATGTTGTTAAGAAAGCTTATGGTTAAGAATTTAGTTAACAAGATTAGTGTTTGTAAATAACATTAATGTGATAGTGTTTCTTTGTTAATTGGACTGAAAACGTCTATACATAAGGCATATACTGTTAATTACACTTGTGAATAGTAAGTAATAAAGACTTCTGTTATTACTTGTTGTAAATTAATGAAACGCGTTAATAGTAGCCGCTACATTATTGTACACTCATGTAGGAAGTTGATTCTAATCTATTAGGTAATCAAACTGAATTATATATACGTTACAGATCATGATTAGTCAGTTAACACAATAAAAATTTAGTCTTGCAATTGATTTAAGTCAGTTAATCAAATAACAGTGATTATAGGTGTTGTTGGATGTATTTCCAATTTATATGACAAAAATATATCGTTTGTAATTTTGTATACAAGTCCGGTTCCTGTACACAGGTCAGAGCCCCTTAAGTTTTATTACTTCTTGAAAGGTTTAGTTTATAGTAGAATCGAAGGTCTTTCTTTGTATTATAAAACGGACGTTGCTCCTTTTAGGATAAATCTTATACAACATGTTTTTAATTTTACTAGAACTTTCGTTCTGCAAGTACTTGCCTCTTAATAGAAATAAAAACAAACCACTTTTAATTTACCCATAATTTCTAATAGGTGTGTAAATTGGTCGACTAATCGATTATTTGAATATTCGATTACTCGAATACTGGATTATTCGCATATTCCAATACTCGATTATTCGAGTATTCGATAATTGGAATATTCGAATATTCGAAAATTCGATTAATCGATTAATCGATTATTCGAATATTAGTTTAATCGATTAATCGATTAATCGTTTAATCGATTTGCTACTTTGTAAAAACCGTTACTTTCGATTAATCGATTAATCGAATAATCGATGAATCGAATTTTATTTCCAGCACTAAGTTTTGACGGAATTTGTTATATTGCTCTTTATGTGAGTGTTAGTGGGTGAAAGTAGTAATTATGGCAGAAAGAATACGAGCGCATTTCATGAATTTTACATACAAGAAGAGGGCGGTTTTGCTTTCTTTTGTTTTAAAATTTAAACATATCATAGAAAGAAGACGGATAAGGTTGCAGGTAAGAACGTATAGGCTTGAGAACAAATTACAGATCAGTTTAACGCTATTCTCATAATATATGCAAGAGCTAGATTCTTTAAGAGCTTTATGAAAACTAAAAAAAAGAGTTTGAAAGAAGACAGCAGAGGAGAACAATCAACTTTCCTTACAAGCCGAGGTATAAAAAATACTCCTGTTGCGTTATTAACTTTCTTGGTTTTATTCAACGTAATAAATATATAACACAGTTTGTAATAAACTTTAATAGACATTAGCAAACAACTGCATCGGCTAAACTCTGCCGTGTATCTGACGCTTGCGCTCTCACACTCCACACATAAACACTCCTTTCCAGTTTAAATAATTTATTAAAGTGTATGGGATTAGAAGCCAATATAAATAAGTAACACATGTGGACCATTAACTACAAGAATTGGTAAATTAATTAACACAAAGATATCATTAACGACAAAACACTAAACGATTTATACTTAAATTTTATCAAATACAAAGTACTCAATTGATCTATACTTGAGATTTCATTAAACATATAGCTTGGGGAATAACTTACACTTATTACACTAGTAATTATCTACATTTATTTAAAAACTAGAAACGATAAGATTTTAAACAGCACACTGGGTCTTTTTGATTGAATTCGACAGTAATCAAATCACAAAATACCATGACCAGAGGATGTATGGCTCTATTTATAATTGGTGTGTTATTTTATTAAACCAGAAGGGACCATAAAAACCAGGTACCTAAAAAATGAAATGCTTATAATATGCAACATAATTAAAATAAGAAATGTTTAAACAAAATATCTATGTCAAAAATAAAATGTAATGATCTAAATTCTATGTTGATTTAAGGACTGATTATTATTGTAAAAGAAGGCTTGTGATTGTAAATTGCATGATAAAAATATGTAAAAGAGTAGATTAAAGGACATTTGTTAAGTTGAGATGCCTAGGAAACGATTATTATGTATTATAATGTTTTAACAAAAGGAAAAAGTTTTTTTTATAGCGAATAAAGAAGCTTTTTGAATTTAATCCTGTTCATTATTGAATAAAGAAGTATTTTAATATTGTGTATCGTAACCAAAGCTGCAGATATATATGCCAGCAAGTACAGTATCAAAATAAATATGAAAGGTTAATACAACCTCGTTGAAGTTGAAAAGGATAATGTTTAGAAGAAGCCAGAATATACTCGTGTAGTAGCAACAGGAAGCTGAATTTATCATAAAGGAGTAGGTAGAACAAGAGATTTTAGTACGAATCCCAAGAGCATCGTAGGAATTGGTCAACATACTTGTAGCCAGTTTTGGTAACTCAATAGTATCATCAAAACTACTACAAACTCTAAAGTATCCAACTTTTCGTTAGTATTTATAATTTGTATTTCTTATTTGTTGTTTCATAAACCTAAAATTAAAACCAATTATTAAAAATTTTACAGATAGTCTTCAAGTAGAGTACTTAATTCATAAAGCGGTCCTATAACGAAAGCTGTGAAGATTTGTACATTCACTCCGGAGTCGAAAAAAAGATATTTATTACAGTTACTATCTGAAAATTAAAATTAAAACACCCAGTGCTGTAATTAATAATTCAACGACATATACATTTAGAAATTAGGTTAAGGGTTACCTAGTGTTCTATCTAGTTTGAAGTAGAACTAAACTTACCGGCATTTGTGTTTTTCAGAAGTTTATTCTGATTTAATACAGAACGAGCCAGTAGCCACATATTTACAATTTGATATTTGTTTATAGAACCCAGAGCAAGTATCAGTTTAATTTAAAATTAGCCTGAGAGAGTTGATTGGATTGTTAGAAAGCCGAGGTATACAATTTTTACAGTGAACATGATATTTAGAAGTTACTGATACATTTTGAATACAACCTAAAAGGTAGTCACACTTAAACAGATTTCATGTTAGTGTAATTTTGGTTGTCTGTAATCGGGGGTTTTGAACCGAACATTTGTATTTTAGCGAATTTAAGACCTTCTTCAATTTAATAAAATAAATAAAAGATAGAGAGAGGATATCTAAGCAGAAAATTATATAACATAATTCTTAAGTCTAATAGGTATAGTCTTGTGCCTAATTGGCCGTTTCTGCTCCACCGTTACAGACTTCGGTGAGGGAGACTTATAAGGCATAATTTTTAATTTTGGCCAGTCATCCTCCAAACCTGAACATAAACGGGGGTGCTTATTATCGCTTAAATAACTTTTTCGAATTTGGTTACAATGTACTAAACAAACTATACCACTTTCTAAGCGAACTAGGTAGGTAAGTTTACTAACGACTTCAAAGATCCTATCTAGAACCCATTTCCTCAATTCCTTTTTAGGATTTTTAACCAGAACTTTGTCAATTAGTACATAATGAGGGAATACTTTAAAATTACCCTTACAAGGCAACGGAACAAATTTATCTTGAAGATGTATCATAGACATAAGTGAAGAAACTGAAAAAATAAACATAATTTGTGCAGGGGTGAGCTTTGTTACAGTACACGGGGTTTTACGAAATGTAATAAACATTTTAACAACTTCTTTTCTAAAGGGTCATTGCTCCTGTTAGAAATGACCGACTTTATTATCATTTTCTATATTATCTGTACCCCTCTTTCTGCTAACCCGTTAGGAACTAGGGTTGTAGAGCGGACTATTCCCGACCTTTATATTACTACTTGCTAAAAATATTTTCGCAGCCCAGCTGGAAAACGGAGGTCCGCAATCGAATATCACAACTTGAGGAAGCGCAAAACGTACAAAAGTCTGACTCAATTTTCCGATTACCGCTTCAGCATTAGTATTTATCATAAGCCAACACTCTAACCACTTCGAGTGCTCATCGAGTATTAATAGAAATTTCCCATTTTGTGTTTCTAAAGCGTCAAGGTGTAATCTCTGACAAACTTGAGTAGACTTAACCATATGGCTATAAACTTTCTCTCCAAAATCACTCTGGGTAAGTTGACAACTTTCGCAATATCGACTCATCTTGTCTATATCGTCATTAAGACCAGGCCACTATTAGAATGATCTGGCTAACATTTTTGAACGAACTATGCCAGGGTGGTCTTCATTAAGTAGTTTGATAACTTTACTTCTTAGCACTGTGGGTATAATTATTCTATTCCCAAACATCTTAATGGAAAGTGCCGCACGAACTTTATTTAAGTTCGCTTACAACTTTATTAGACCATCCATAATAATAATTTATTTGACTTCTATTAAAATACAGTCATGAATTATAGCTTCATGGACCTCCTGAAACGAGACAAACTTGTGCGCAACCAAAAAATACTCAATATGTCTATTATCACATTGAGTACCACCATGGAAAACTTGTCATGAGGCCCGTTGTGGCCACAAATTTTTTTGTCTTAATTAACTTTTCTGACCTTAATATGTATACTGCCAATTTTTATTTTCCTAAAATATTAGTAATCAGTGAAAAATGTTTTGAAATTCTTTTGTCGAACGACATTTGTCCGCCGCGACTACGACTATTGATGCTCTAATGGTCATTGGGGTAACCCACGTATTGTACACGTGCAGCAACAAATACCACTGTCGCTGTATCGTGCTATAAATCGTTGTTTATTCGTGTCTGAGACGCCTAGTGTTGAAGTCTGTATTTGTGCGTGTAATATATAATGGGTTATGATGGAGAACAAATTAGATTGCAAGAGTTGTGGGCTGATGTATTATCTGCTGACGAAAGAGATTTTTTACTTGTTGTAAGTGAATATGAACCTTTTAATTCTTCCAGTTCATCTGACAACAATCCAGAAACATCCAGAAACAAAATTATGATTCATAGTAGTCCCAAAAGACAAATGCTACTTTTACCAGTGGAAAAGTTATTCAGTGTACGCTGACGTGATTTGTCTGATTCTACAATTAGACCGTCTTCTGAATCGTTTACTTAATCTGCAAAAGAAAAATTAAAAAAAAATGTAAAAGTAACAGAACCCATCACGTCACCTAATTGTCAGAATATATCCACTTATTCCGCTTCAAATCAAGTAGATGAGCTTGTAGAGCAAGTGATTGTACAAAATGCAAACTATTGTTCTGAAACTAAAGAGGAATTAAAAACCCAAAATCATGAAAGAAGTACAATATTCTGGTCATCAGTAACAGGTTCGTATTTGAAAAATTATTTTTCTGCCCAATCCCGGTATTTATCCGTTTGTTTTATAAACTTTATAAACCTATGGTCTCTGATGAAATATTTCAACTATTTGTAAATGAAACAAATTTGTATACTGTGCAAGAGAAGGCCAAAAACCCAACTACTAGAAGACCCATCCAACAGTGGAAACCGACAGATCAAAATGAAACGGAAATGTTTATCGTCTGTTTAATATGGATTGGTTTGGTTCAGCTGCCATCATTAGCTGCTTATTGGTTTGCAGACCCAATCTGTAATAATGTCATTAAGAAAGTGATGTCGAGGAATTGTTTCCAAATATTGTTAAAAAACTGGCACTTTGTAAACAACCAAAACGTCAAAGATTCTGACCGTCTATTTAAGATAACTCCTTTATTAAAAAAACTGATGACAAGTTTACAAAGTTTTATTGTATCAGGTGAATTTATTTGTATAGATGAAACCTTAGTGCCTTTCAAGGGTAGACTTTAATTTAAACAATACATCAGTAACAAACGCTATAAATTTGGTATTCAGTTTTTTTAAATGGGTAATTATATGATGTATCTGTTTATTCTGGTCAAGAAAAGGAGATTGCGGATGAAACTTTAGTTCCTTCAGCATAGCTGTTGAAAGTAGCAAATTGATGTGAATAACTACTACACTTCTGCTGAATTAGCACATGCCTTACTTGAGAAAAACACTTATATTTTGGGGATAGTACGCAGTAACAGAAAAAAACAATTCAAAAAGTGTTATACAAAAGAAATCGAAAAACGGGGAAGAAATTTCAGAGGAAAGTAATACTAGAGTGTATTTGTAGAAGTGGCGAGATAGAAGAGATATCTGATCCTAACTACAAAATTTCCACCAAAGATGGTAAATCTAAAGACGAGGTCTTGAGAAAAGCACAAACCTAATACTGTTGTCGAATATAACAAACATAAGGCATACATTTTATATCAGGTAATTTCTTTCATTATCTCTGCTGTAATCTTAGTTTATGTTTTGTTGGGAGATCAAATGAAATCATATAATTCTTCATTACATCGTGGTGTGAAATGGTAGTGGGATCATCTTAAATCAATGCATATATACTGCATCAGCAAGGAACTTTTAACAAAATTACCATTACAAAATTTCGTGAGGAAGTAATAAAAGGTTTGTTGTGAAACAATTACTACAATAGGTATCCTTGCTGAAATATATCCGAGTGAAGTTCAGGACTCGGATTTAACACTCTTTTTTTGGCCTCCGCATCAAACGTTTCGGCACAACTGGCACTGGAGAATTATCACTTCTTGCGAGCTCTTTGAAGCGCGTTAAATCAGTAACATGGTATTTTCCTATCGACTCTGTAGGCTTGTCTGTAGATGACAAAAGGTAAGTAGCAGGGGTCACAACTTTCAGAAGGACGTAAGAACGATTTCTTCGGGTGGGAGGCGGGGCAAATTTGGACGAAAAACCCTTTTCCAGATTACTTAAGACATGGGTTTTCAATAAGACTTTATCGTCTACGAAAAAGTTCTCAGATCTTCGGTGGTGATCACGGTATTTCTTTTGTCGGTTTTGTTGTCTTATTAACTGTTGTTTAACATCCGTCAGAGCACATCTTAACTTCTTAAAATAGGGCGCTATCCTAGGAACAACATTCTCAGCCTCTATTATTTTTCTAAAATCATGAACTGCATCCATGGAGCGCGAAATTCTCTGACGAACGTACGATAAGCAGTACTGTAGCCCATAGTTTTCGTGAATGTTGAGTTCAGGGCAAATTGTATACTTGGAAAGTAAAGTCAAATCAAACAGAGCCCGATCAATTTTACAATCAAGCCATAAAGATTGAGAAGAGAAAATTTAATACCTTGCAGAAATTGAAGGTATGATGACCATGAAGTTTATTACGAACAATTAGAATCTCAATAAAAATAATGCTATAATTTTGTAAGTTTATTATGGTTACATGTTTTCAAGTATAATATTAAACAACTTTTTGATTATTCTAGTGTAAAATATTATCCTATTATAATAATGGTACTTTACCTATTTCAATACAATTTAGTAATTGAGTACTTGATGTACAAAGATTCGTATACATTTAGGCGATTATTTCATTCGCCTGTCAAATTTGAATTTTTGGCAAATCACGTTTGTAGTTGAGATTTGAAACAAGCAATAACATTAGTTTATCGGATCATAATAGTCGATCTGCAGTAGTCGCGGCAGTTTCAATAGGTAGCTTTATATCACGTAGACAGACTCCTGTCGCAATAGTAGTAATAATGTCAAACAATGAAAAATTAGAAGTTTAGTTAATACAATTGATTAAGATTTCAATAAAATAAATCATTTTAGCAATGTTTCACTAGAAAAAATTGATTGTGCTGCAAATTCTTGTACGCCTTCGAACACCGTAAAAAGTACCTAGATGTAGTGTATGGAAACAATTTATGAAGTTTTGTGAATATCGAAAATGCAAATACATCTAGTCAAAATTTAAATAACCTTCTAAAGGACTGGGCATAGAATATGAATAAGGAGGATGGTGACGACTATACAGAATACTCCCTAAAATGTATGTGAAAGTCCACTGCAAAATCGCTCCAAGAATTATATTTCAAGGATACCAAATAGAAATAGATCCATTTCAAGCAATCGAGTTTAAAAGTGCACGTGATGCACGCAACGCTAAAAATCGTGAATTACAAAAATGTGTACAAAAGCGAAAACAAAGTGTTTCAGCTTTTGGTATTCAGAATGTATATGCTCTAGTTGAGACATGTAACGAGAAAACTCCTGACGGGCTCCAAAAAAGTTTTATTATTTAGCTGCTGTAGAATTGGAATGGCGTGGTGATGCACGTGTTCATTGTTTTTGACCATTTTAAAATTGAAGTGAAAATTGATGGTAGCGAGTTCGGTAGAGTAAAATATAACCCAATTTTCACTAAAACTTGTAAAGGAGGAGACAAAAAATATGCAATCAGCAAATTTCTAACTAACAATATTGATCATCCTGAACGTTGCCCAGTGAGATTGTGTACAAAATTGATGGAGAAACGTAGGCTCAACTTTACTTGTAACTGATAGTTTTTAACTCCAAATCAAAATCGGGAAAATGCAGATTCTCTTTGGTATAAAAATTCGCCAGTTGGAAGGAATGAGTTTGCAAAGTGGACAAAAATGAGAGCGCAGTGTATAGGATTGGACACCAAGCGTTTTAAAATTACCAACCATTCTTACCGGTCAAGTGCAGTTCCCAATTGGCAAAAGCAGAAGTGCCTGAACAGCAGATTATTAAGATAACATAGCTCTCCAATTCTTCATCCATACAATTCTATTTACAAATGGAATAAGAGCATCATCGAAACATTTTAAATAAATTGAGGGTGTAAAATAGCTGAAACGTCAGTAAAAACTGATACAACTACATCGGCAAGCGGTTCAGGTGTGCAATTTACAATAACTGTACATTTAATATTTTTAACAACAAAGATATTGAGCGTTAAATTTTACTAATTTGTTAATTTGTTTCTTTTTGTTAATTGTAAACATAAATACAACGTGTACTTTATTAAATCCACTTTGGTTCAGGAAATAATCTTTTAAAATACAATGCGAGATAGGTTTGGGCCTTTGGGAGCTTCTTCTTAAAAAGACTTTATTTCCAAATTTGCACTCCTATCAAATCTTTTTAATTTATGCATAAATTACAAATAAATTTGACAACTGGTTACATTAACGTTCACAATTAAAAATAATGAAAGTTACTTTAACTAATTAATTAATTAAAACTAAATTGAGTAGCTTGAATAACCAACAATGTGAAAGTTGTGAAGCTGGAGACTGACTAACCATCTCCTGAAGGTATTTATGCCATTCCTGCTCTTACATCACTTTGTCTGAAATGCAGATCTCATATCTGCTATTTCTTGATACAATACAAAGTATTACATTTTAATAATTTTAATTCTAATAATTGCTGTCTTATTGTCTATTGTAACCTGCACCTACAGTGTTATATTACGTCTGGAATACAATGTAACTGTTTCCGTTCTCGTGTCTGGTTTGTAAACTTTTATTAACTTTTATTATGTCCTTTAATCATACAATGTAACAATAATACTTAAATCTTAATAATTCCATTTAATTATAAATATATATTGATTTGGGGAATATGTAACTCTTCCCGACGTAGATGAAAATTAAGGGTTTTACGTAATTTTTAAAATTCATTGTCCCTAAGGGTTTATTTATTATTTTTTTATTTACCTTTGTTTCTTGTTTCTTTTGTCTAAAATTTGTTTTTTTACTTTTATATCTAAGATACATTTTGTACAATAAATACATAGTTAATAAAATAATTACAATAATTAATAAAATTGCCCAAACACTTATGTTGTCGTAATGTAAATTTGGTACTTTTAATTCACTTAAATGTTTTTTGAAACTGTCCATTAACTTTACGGCTTGGTTGAGATCGTCTAGGTCTAGATGCTCTAGTTGCATTGGTTTCTTGCTGATCTCGACGTCTTCGGGTTGTGTAATCTTGAACTGTAGTTCAAGTAAATTTTCGAATTTCTTCGTTACAGTTGGGTCTTGGTATACTCGAATAATTTCGTTCTTTAATTTTAAATAGCAATCTTCTTTTATGGTGATTACTTTACTTAAAATTAATGTTTGTTTTCATCTTGGTTGCAATGGGCGGTTGCTATTGCTTCTTGTGGAAATACAGCAATCCATTTGTAGTCCGTAACTTTTTAAATTTTCATATTCGTAATTTGTACTGGTTTTGGATCACAATTCTCATATAGTGATTAAAGAATCTTAGCAATTGTACTTCACAACTGCTATCTGTTTGAATAGCTGTTGTCGTTAATGATTGACATAAATATTGACTATATGCTACGTCTTTGCATTTCTCGTTCATAAATCCATGCGTAAGTTCATTCAGGCAAAAGAACTTGGTTTTAGAGATAATAACTTGATACTTGCTAGTAACTTTCATGGAGAAAGCAAATAAATGATAATAATTATAAGTGTTAATCTCTACAATGGGGATTTTTTTTAAACCGTATTTTCATGATTCTTTACATAACCTTTTACTATGACTATTTTTTGAAATATAAGCATGTTAGATTCTGTTACTTCAAAAAGTAGTTTACTCTTAGTTATATGTGATCTGATTCGTAGTAATTTATTTTATAAATCGATTGGTTCTGTAATACTAGCATGTAATGTGTTTAGTTTAGCAAATGTTACAACGTTTTCTAATGTGGTTAAAACTTGTTGAATTACAGTAAAGGTTCATATCATTTGATTAAATATCGTGTTGAATCTTATTACATCTCGCATTTCTAGCATCGTGGTTTGCATGTTACTTTCAAGAGTTAATATTCTGTTTGTTATACTTTTTTGGTTCTTTACTAGTTTTCTTAGTGTATCATTAAGTTTTATTATGGTTGATTGAGTTAAAGAGATACTAACAATGGTTTTTATGTCATTTTGGTTTTCAAATAAATGTTGCATTGCGTTGTCGTATCGTTATGCATCTTGGTTGTCTAAATTACCTATGATAGCTTTTATAATTTTACCTCATCCGTTAATAAGTCCTTTTTTTCGTCTTGTGATTTGATCTGTTGGTATTAATCTATTAAATTTGTCTTCTGTGTTCTTTAAGATGTTTTCCATTATACTGTTGTAGTTAAGCATTTCTATCGCGTATTCTTTTCCGAATTTGGCTGTGTCGATTGAATGTTTCAGTCTGTAGTAATTGTCTCTAATTATATAAAATTATTGTTTTAGTTTGGTTAAATCAAATTTTTGTGCAAATGTACAATGGTCTTCTACTATTATGTGGTTGTCGTCCGTTCTACCTGGGTGTAGGTTGACGGCAAGGGTGATGGCTGTCCATCTGAAATTACATGGTGTCTTAAATTCTTTCAGTGAATATATTTTACGATTCTTTCGTTATCTACTAGGGCTGCATTTTTATCTGATATCTTTTTGATTTTGAACGGACCTAAATTTCTGGGGGCCGTTTTGTGTCTCTGATCTTTAAAATTCTTTTCGTACACGGTTTGTCCTACCTGAAAATTTATATCGGCGTCCTTATTGCGAGTTGTTGTAATACGTTCTTTATCGTTATCTAATTCATTTTTTACATTATCATAAATTATGTTTAATATTTCTTTGTGGTCTTTAGCATACTTTTGGTATACTTTTTTCTTGTAGTGTATATCGTAAGGGTTGCGGGAATCTTAATGTCCTAATGTTAATTCAAGGGGTGTAAAATTAATTGATGAATAAATTGTGTTATTGTAAGAAATTAGTGCGTATGACATTAAATTAGTGATATACTCTTTCTTACAAGTTAATCTTAACCGTCTAATTTGTTCTAATATGGTTAAGTGTAGTCTTTCAATTAATCCATTTGATTCCGGGTGATTTTCTGCTATGCAATAAATTTTTATTTTTTGGAGTTATAGGGTATTATGTATTGTTTCATTTCTAAATTCACTTCCATTGTCTAAAGTTATTGTTTCTGGTGTACCATAAAATGTAAAATATCGTAAGAAATCTTGGGTTACATCGATACTATTTTTTGAAGTGATGTGTATCGCTTGGCCTACTTTGGTGATTGCGTCTACGATTGTTAAAAAGTTTTGGGCTTCTACTACTAAAGTGCATGTAGTTTTTGGAAAGGTTTATCGAGTGTTTTAGTTAACATTAAGGGTACTTTTGGGGGTGATCTGTCGTATTTCGCTTTGTGGCATAATTCACATTGGCTGATAAAATCCGGGGTTAATTCTTTCATGTCCTTAAAGTAATATCTCCTTATGCGTTGTTTTAATGTTTCGTTGTTTCCACGATGGTTGGTTTTACTTTCGTGTAGATTTCTAATCACGTCATTTATTTCGTCTGGGTTCTCTATAGTTATTAATTTGCGTGTACATCTGATAATTTCGGGTAATGAATTATTAAATAATCTAATATAAGATTCTGAAAATCTTTTGTATAAATGTTATGTGGTGAAATAAAAGTAAAAACTTTTATTCTCTGGGATATATTCTTTTAAAATTTTAATTATCTGCTCCTCGTTATCGTCTTTGGTTATTTGAATTTGATATATTTTCTTATTATCTGCTTTTGTATGTTTTACTGGATTGAAGTTAGTTAAAACTTCGGTAACTATAAATTGAATTGGTTTTGTGTCTATCTCTTCATTTAAAATTTTAATTGCAATTTTCGGTTCGTCGTTTTGCGTTGAGTATATGGTCTCTATTCCTTTTGGGTCCTCCCTTATCTCTGTTTCGTCTACGTTACCTATATCTGACTCTGTCTCTATCGCGTTGAGTTGTATTCTGCTTAGTGCGTCTGCGTTATTGTTGTACATTCCTTTTGTATATATGATATCATAGTCGTATTCTTCTAGTCTAATCCTCCATCTCTGTAATTTTGAATTCAGTTCTTTGAATTTGAATAACCATACTAATGGTCTATAGTCGGTGTATATGTAGAATTTTTTGGGCTCAATACTGCGTCTAATGCAACGTTAGATGCGTCGATTGTTGATATAAATGGTTTTGAAAAATCAGGGTATTCTAATATGGGGTGATTTGTAAGGATACATTTAATTTTTTCTACTGCTTTGATAAATTCTGGCGTGTGTTCGATCTTATTATCTTTTTTTAAACAATTTGTTAACGGTTTGGTTAATTGTGCGTAACCTTTGATGAATTTTCGATAATAACCACTGAGTCCTAAAAATTCTTTAATTCCTTTATTAGTTTTGGGGAAGGGGTAATTTAATACTGCGTTCGTTTTATCTGGGTTTGGCATAACACCTTGTGGGGTTATTATGTGTCTTAAAAATGATACTTCCTTTTGTAAAAATTTACTTTTGTCTAATTGAACCTTAAAATTGAAATTTTAGTCATACGTATTAGTTATTACGGGATATTATTAGTGGAGTTCTTAGAGTACAATAATAAGTATTTATTATTGTTTTTAATGGGTTTGTTCCCGATTTGTAATTAACCAATTTCGTGCGAGAGGAGCATGCTTGTACCCTTTATATGTTTCATGTATTTGCAATTTTTAACGTTTTGTTCTGGTAATATTTTAATCGTAATTCTGGTTGAATTAACTACATTTAATTTTCGTTACTCGAAAATTGGAGTTTGGTATTAAAAACTTATTGGGTCATCGTTGGTTCGATTTTGGAAGTTATCTTCTTGGGAAGTGCTACATAGGGAAGATCCTAATTATCCTTATTCCTATCACCAGGAGCAGAAGAGGTACACGACACCAATCTTGAGGTTCGTGGAATTTCGTAGCGTATCTGCTAAGTTGATCCCGAGCCGAGGTTATTGTACTTACATCAAGGTGTTTCAACGAATTAAATAACGTTTGGTATCGTAAATTATATATATATATATATATATATATATATATATATTACTTAGAACAAGTAATAATAAACACTTTAAATTTCTTAAGTACTTAGATCAATAGTATAATGACAATTTCTAATATGACCAGCACTTGCTTACTCAAGTTAAAGCAGAATAAATACCTCTACTCACCACCACGATGAATAATCTTGTTCACTACCTACTGCTTTACTATATTGCTAAATTACCGGCTAACTTTATTCTGTGCCTAAGTCCCATATACCTTAGCGGATCCATCGGCCCTATAAAAGTACACAACAATATAAAGCAATAAAGATTTGGATTGGCCTGTGGTATCTTTTACTCTTTTCTAATAATCTCTATTAACATTTAACTTGTAAATTTCATCAACAAAATATCAAAAGCCAAGTGCATGCATTTGGGGAACATTAATCATATATATATATATATATATATATATATATATATATATATATATTAATCATATATATATATATATATATATATGTTACGGTAAATGTACACTCTTGGGAAATGTACACTTTACCGTAAAATGTACATTTCCCAAAAGTTAGGTATATGTGAACTGAATATAATGTATATGTACATTTCCCGGCAAATGTGTACTCTTGCCTTCACGTTTTGGTAAATGTATACTCTTACCTTCATGTTTTAAGAAAAGTTAGAATACAAATAAATTAAAAATGTTGTCGCAGTAAAAAATATTTATTTAAATAAACATAATACAAAAAGCTTTAATAACGAAGATTATTTTAATTAAAAAATGTAAATGACAAACAAAACATACTTTTTTTGCATATTATATAATATGTCGTAGGTTATGATCCCAATATTCATAAATACAATTTTCGTCCTAGTTTTTCAGGACCAATACGATGGGAATCAAACAAATAATAATAATAACATACTTTCTCTATTATAACAGTTAAATTTTATAAAACTATAAAGGAACATATAGAAATTTTATAATGAAAAAAGTTTTATTTATTTGAGCAACAATTGCTATTGTGGCACTTGGTATTACATAATATTTCAGCATTTTACAACTGCATTTTTTGAGGAACATGTTCCTTTACAGATGCATTTTTTAAAACCTTGTGCACCAGTAAGGGTCTGCATTCCTATAATTTTTCTTACCGATTTCTCAACATCTTGAGGAACATTTTCGTATGATATAAACGTTTGTTCGCAAATGACGAATTTATGCCTAGAATAAGATTGTTTTAAAACTCCCTGTTTAGTTCCTAATTTATATAAATTTTTATCGTCATCTCTAGATAAAACAACGCAAATCAAATTTTTTGCATCCGTTTTACCACGATCAACGTCTGGAATGGAAACTCTAACATTGTCACCAATCACAGCAGCAGGAAATTTTTCTTTCGAAAGATTACAAATTTTGATAGCTTGATTTTCTAAATTTTCCTTTGCTTTCTTTCGAGCATTATCAATTAAAATTTTCTTCTTGTTTAAAACAGAATTTAACTCAAAACTTCCATCTTTATCTTCTATTTGGTTGCATAATAAACCATCATCCAAAATTATGTCTAACGTTTCGATGAAAAATTCATCGTTTTCTGCGACTTTGCTATGTGGTGAATTGGCTGTGTGTACTCCTTCTAGTAATTGCTCTAACTCTTCTTCTGTTTCCAGCTGTTCAACAGATTCCATAGGTAAATTTGATGTTTTCAAACCCAATTTCATTCTTGTTCCGAATAAAGCTTCATAGGGAGTTTGCTTTATATCCTCATGAAAAGCTGCTCTATTTTTCATCAGTTGAACATATTTTAAACCTTCTGACCACTTGGTTGTTTGGTTAGTGATAAGCCAGGTTGTAAGCATATTTTGAACATCTTGATTCGCTCGATCTATCGATAATTTTTATTTGCAAACTCCTTACCATTATCACATTGGAGAATGGATGGGGCTCCCAAAAGAGTGAAAATGTCCATAAGTTGTTTTGCTACTTCTGACGCAGTTTTCGTTTTTAGTGGGCGCAGTACAACAAATTTGGTTAAATGATCTTGATAATTTAAAATAAATTTAAATTCATTATCTGGTTGTGTCTGTAAATCTATAAGATCCACTTGACACATAGAATTCATTTCACTCGTCAAAATTGGTTTTATCACAATTCCTTTTTTCTTGCCCTTTGCTTTTTTTTGACATGCTTCACATAAAGATAAATACAACATAACTGCTTCAGTAGTAATGTTGTAGTATGTGTTATTAATTTCTTTCACTAATCTGTTTCGGCCACCATGGCCAGTTGCCAAATGAGCATCGTGTATAATTCCATAAGTTTCTTCAATTGTTGCAAAATATTTTATGCTACCCCCTTCTTTTAATGGACTTATTAATTTTTCTTCCTTCCCTACCACTATTATATCGTATCTTTTCAGCCGGCGATAACCTACACCACTTTTATTCTTTTCTTTTAATTTTGCTGCTTTTACTTCCGGTAATATTTTTCATACTGATGTTGGTTTAAATAAATATTATTTTGTTTTTTGTGATACAATCTGTTCTAGTTGGTTTTAAATTTTTCTTTTGTTCCATTGTTTTCAAAAATTCTAACTAAAAAATTTTTTTTTTTGTTGAAAAATTAAAATTTTAAGTCTATAATTATAATAATTTTAACTTACCTGAGTTTTATTTCTCTAAATATTATATCTAGAAATCCTCAGTACTATGGCATTAATTTGTAATGTAGTTATAGTAGGGTACATAAACATAATAGCATTAACATTATAGATAGAGCACTTGCACGAAATATGTAACGTGAAATAGCAGCGCCTACTGAACTAGCCGAAACGGTAGTTCACGTACCACTACAATTGCGCATGCGCACCACATTACTAACACTTGCGATTTCGTAGTTTGTATGCTCACATTTACCAAAACGACATGGTCATTGTGAATTCAATGTACATTTCCCTTATTTGAAATTGTAAATGTTAGTTGAATGCACATTACCCAAACGAGGAGGCAAATGTGCACATTTACCGGAAAATGTGTACATTTGCCGCAATATCTACTTTTACCGTAACATATATATATGATTAATGTTCCCCAAATGCATGCACTTGGCTTTTGATATTTTGTTGATGAAATTTACAAGTTAAATGTTAATATAGATTATTAGAAAAGAGTAAAAGATACCACAGGCCAATCCAAATCTTTATTGCTTTATATTGTTGTGTACTTTTATAGGGCCGATGGATCCGCTAAGGTATATGGGACTTAGGCACAGAATAAAGTTAGCCGGTAATTTAGCAATATAGTAAAGCAGTAGGTAGTGAACAAGATTATTCATCGTGGTGGTGAGTAGAGGTATTTATTCTGCTTCAACTTGAGTAAGCAAGTGCTGGTCATATTAGAAATTGTCATTATACTATTGATCTAAGTACTTAAGAAATTTAAAGTGTTTATTATTACTTGTTCTAAAGTAATATATATATATATATATATATATATATATATATATATAATTTACGATACCAAACGTTATTTAATTCGTTGAAACACCTTGATGTAAGTACAATAACCGCGGCTCGGGATCAACTTAGCAGATACGCTACGAAATTCCACGAACCTCAAGATTGGTGTCGTGTACCTCTTCTGCTCCTGGTGATAGGAATAAGGATAATTAGGATCTTCCCTATGTAGCACTTCCCAAGAAGATAACTTCCAAAATCGAACCAACGATGACCCAATAAGTTTTTAATACCAAACTCCAATTTTCGAGTAACGAAAATTAAATGTAGTTAATTCAACCAGAATTACGATTAAAATATTACCAGAACAAAACGTTAAAAATTGCAAATACATGAAACATATAAAGGGTACAAGCATGCTCCTCTCGCAAGAAATTGGTTAATTACAAATCGGGAACAAACCCATTAAAAACAATAATAAATACTTATTATTGTACTCTAAGAACTCCACTAATAATATCCCGTAATAACTAATACGTATGACTAAAATTTCAATTAATATTTTTGAATAACAATTAGGAAAAGCTCCAAGCCATTCGTGCTGCTCTGTTAAAGTGTAAAATCAAAAAGAGCATTCACGTGTCAAAAACAACTGATAACGCGATTCGAATTGAAAACCACACCTGTCACATAGTCGTCGTTAATTTTAAGAAGTATTCAAATTACTATAAATATTTTATACTGAATAAAAATATGGAACAAACTTGTACCCTATTGAAAAACTATTACTAACCTCGATACTCCTTAAAGAAGACTGAATATAATTTCTTACAGATAAACGAAAATTGAATTTAATGAAATTATTTTACAGACGCCACTGTTGATTGTTAAAAGCTAATCTATCTACATTATTACCTATTATACCCATCGCGCAATAACTTCAACTACAAATTTAAAACACAATGGCATTGATGAATCTAAACAGACGTAACCCTACAAAATTGTAAACCTGAATCGTAACTGAAATTAATTTAAACTATTTGTATAGTCTACAGAAACTACTTTAGAAATTCATTATATACCTATTTTATATAAACAAATAATTACCATCACCTCTTGTACAATTATTAAACACGAAATACATATATATATATATATATATATATATATATATATACAAAACCATGTACAGAACGATTGCTAAATCGGGCTGTAACATGGTAAGGTGATTGGTTAGTTTACATCCGTAAATTTATTAAATCGCGGACAATACAATTGATATTTTTTTGGTCGCCGAAATATGCTATTAGTATACGTTTGACGTCCTCCTACTGTTTGAAGTCCTACCACTGTTCAAGATCATTGCAATTTGCAATTAGTGTTAATGCTCTGCCGGTTAATTTGCTGATTATTAAGCGGAGAGTATAACGTTGCGTTTGCTGTCGCCGGGTTTATACAAGATTTTAAAAATATCTTGCAAGCAGTAATGAAGACAACTAATAGTGCTTAGTTTCCGTCATCTAGAGGATTTATTCGGGATAAAATTTCATGTCAGAGTTCATTGTTGATATAATAAATTAATGGTTGCTTTTCAGTCCAGTTGGTATTGCGTTAATTAAAGAATCACTTATCTTTACGCCTATTATGTGTAATTATAATAACCTTTTCTATACTTACATCATTTTCAAACTTCCGCTGGATAATTATTTCATTAAGTGTTGCAATAATACAGAACATACAATGCTTTTATAATTATGCACCTTCGTTAATTTGTTTGCACTGAAAGTGTTTAATTATAGACCTTTATAAAACGTGATGAAAATTAAAGTTTTGAATAAATCGTTTCAGTAATAATCGCTGTAATAAAATGGTACAAAGAATCGTGCTATATTTATACACTAAACCTTCAGACTTTGCTGAATAACTCTTTCCATTAATAAATCGTGGTAAATTGTGCATATAAATGCGTCTATAAAATTCTTTTGTTAAAATAAGTTTCCTGGGTAATATCTCTCAGAAATAGTAATAATAATGAAATTACGATAATAAAATTGCACATATAAATTCTTGTTGTTTCTTACTAGCTAATATCGTTATTCAGTTAACAATGGTTTGGAAAATGAACTTTTGTACTTACAAGAGTTTGTTTGCCAGTTCCATTATATTCTTTCCCCTTTGTTATTGGACTTAGTCTATTCTTGTACTTTGTCCAATTGGTTTTTTTTTGTTCCAGATGAGGAATAATAAATCAAGACCACCAGTTGCTTCGATTTTTTGTTCTTCCAGTGTCCTTCTGGAATACTATCGACTGCGCTAGATAGTTTTTGGGCCTTTGGGAGCTTTTTTTTAAAAAGACTTTCTTTACAAATTTACACTTCTACCAAGTGTATTTTAATTTATACAGAAATTACAAGTGAATTTGACAAATGGTTACGTTACGTTTATTAACGTTTACAATTAAAAATAATGAAAGTTACTTTCACCAATTAATTACTTAAAACTAAATTGAGTAGCTTGGACAACCAACAATGTTAAAGTTATGAAGCTTGAGACTGACTAGCCATCTTGTGCTACTGAGGGTATTTATGCTATCCCTGCTCTTGCATCACTTTGTATGAAATGCAGATCTCGTGTCTTCTATTTCTTGATGCAATACAAAGTATTACATTTTAATACTCTTAATTTTAATAGTTGCTGTCTTATTGTCTACTGTGATCTGCACCTGCCGTGTCATATTACGTCTGGAATACAATGTAACTGTTTCCGTTCTCATGTTTGGTTTGTGAACTTTCATTAAGCTTTTAATATGTCCTTCAATTATACAATGTAACAATAATTCTTAAATCTTAATAATTCTATTTAAATATACATATATATTGATTTGGGGGATATGCAACTTGCGACCTTGACAAATTAGCGGGTATTTTATTGTGTTAATTTTCCTCGAGTGCTCTGCAATCCGATTCGACCAAATTGCCATTAATAATCAAAGACTAAAGCCCTCGCGCTTAAGTGCTCAGGTTTTAGTAAGATTGTTAATGGCAATTTGGTCTTGTCAGATTGACATGCAGGGCACTCTCAAAAAATTGATCACAATAGAATAGCCCACTATTTATCAAGGTCTTATGGAATTACCTATGATAATTTATCGTAATTGTCAAGGTTACTCACTGAATATCTACCTACGATTTTAATTATGTAGAAAAAGCTTAATTTCTATATTATCGATGTGTAGGATACTTATATTTTGTGTTGTGGAGGTAAAATTTTTGTAAGAAATAATATGAATTAACAAGCCTTATGCAGAAAGTAGTTCAATATTAAAAAAGGCCTCTCTAAATTTGGCTATGGTCAAGTAATTATTTAAAAAAAGTTATTCGATTAACGCAATTTTCTTTTTCTCGAAATTGTGAATTGCATTGGTCAATCGAACAATATAAAATATGAAATCATAGAAATCGATAGTACTCTTAGATAAAAACTTAATCACAGCAATTTTTCCTTTCCCCTGTAAAATTAACTAAATTGCTCATGTAGCGTTTTAAAGGCGCAACGACAATATGTCGAATAGCAAGAAAGGTGCTACACTAGCAACTATGTGGTAAAGAAGTTTCACTTAGTCGGGTAATAAAAATTCTAAGGCAGGCTTCTGTTCTTAAGGAACAACCCTTCTCAAAGAATATCTCACAATCAAATGGTAAGTTAAATGAACAATACAAATGCCCTCTCCATACAAATTTGACTAAATGGGGACAAACGCATAAACCCTAAATCAGAATTTAAATGTCAAGATTTTTGTAGTATCATGATCTACTTTAATCACAAAAAAAATCACAACACGGTTATTGTTTAGATTTGTTTACCAAGTTCTTTGACATTCAAATAGATAATGCTGCAACGACTACGAATTTGATGTGTTTGTGTGTAAAGGTATCCATAAACCACAGGATCTGTAAATTGGCTACATTGTGTTTCTATGCGAAACACGAATGCAATTTATCAAAGATCATTGCTGGGGATGTAATTGGTATACGATGATAAAGCATTTCTTTGAAATTGGAATTCCTATACCGATGTTGGGTTCATGTTCTTAATTTTCGTAGGGAATGATCGTTCATACACATAACTATTCGGTATTTCAATAAAAATCTTAGATAAAAATAACCATGTTATAAAGCTTATATTTACATTTAACAATTAGACGACACTGACATTTTCATTCCTAAATTATATTTACTATGACAGTAGCTTCTAATCTGAACAATATGTGCTGAGTAATAGGTCAGCATTGTATGACTTGATTGTGATTGGGGGTACTTGATTCTAGTTGCATGTACTATAGACATTTTTAAACTGCAAATGTCTTTATATGCATAACTTCATGCGTTAACTAGTAAATAATTACCAAATTCATCAGCTTAAAATAAGAGTAAACTAAAGAAGTTACCTAAAGAATCTGTAACATTTTTATTTATTTTTGTTTATAGTAGTTCAGAAAATTTCAAGTAGCTGCGCATGTAAATTTTAGGTTGCGATTTTCAATTGCGGCAGGTTTTCAAATTTACTAACGGCCAATAGTATGTAACCGCTAAGATTTTCGCAGGCTCGTTATTCAATTAGCTCGTTGTTAGCTGCTCTGCGTTCACTTAACTACTAATTTATTTCGCGAAAAGAATTTTATTATAAACCTAAGCAATAAACGTGGCATATAGCAAGCAGGATCCTGTGTTAAGTGCAACTGGAAATTAAAGGTAAACAAACTTTTCATATACATGTCCAGTTTATAATTGTAATCAGCCGCTACACAACCAATTTCAATATTTTGCACAATCATGCAAATCTGTATTTTCTTTACAACTTGCTTTCGCTGTAGTATCCTTTTATTTGGTCCTCCGACCCAGACAAAATTCCTCACAACCTCCTTACTGATTTTGGAGCTTGTTTTTCCATAACAATTAAATATTAATATTCAAGATTAAATAATACTACACATGTTATTGTATTTATCCTATTTGAACAGGTAAGATGCGATTCTTTATTTCTTGTATTTTTATCGCCGATATTATGCTTATGCTCAGATATTTAATCGAAAAATCATCTGAACTGATTTTTTTTAATCCTAATTACTTATTGACTAGAAATGCTGGAAAATAAATTTTCTTGTATCTTCGTCTACTGTTTCGCACATGTATGATCGTTTGGATTTGGCGATGATTTTGTTGTAATGACAGGTTTTTGTTTTCATTGTTCGAGGACCTCCATTTTTCTAATATCCACGGTATATTTTTCCAAAACCCTAAGCTTTTTATTAGTTTGTCTAGAATTTCGTGATGTTAATATGTTCTCATCAAGAATGTTTTTTTCCGCATTGGGATCACAATCAATTTTGGAATTACTGTCACCGAATGAATCATGTTCACTACTTCCTTCGCCAGTTTCATTTCTTTTATAACTTGAGTCAGAATCATATTCATAGCCAGTTTCGGTTTTCTTCTCACTGTTCATAATATCCATTATAATAACGTCTTCAATATTTGAACAGCTCTCATTTCTCGTCGTGGCCAATTTCAGGCCAGTTTAATGTTGACAAATATCCTCATTATTTTGAGTTTCTGCATAAGTAAATTTATTTAGAAGAATAGCATTATCGAGAAGTATTGATGACGTCGTAGTATTTTGAACATCCTGCGCCTCAATTGATTCAAAAACGACATTTTGCTGAAACGTATAATTCAGATGTTTATTTTTCGTATACCGAATTTCTTGAAGATTTAATGTCTGTTGTATCAAATCATTTAGGTCGTTATTATTATCAAACGGCAGCAGTAGAATATTTTCATTTTCAACATTTTGGGAATTTAATATAGAACGTTAAAGATATACGTCATTTGCGTTATTAGAAGGCAGAAGAACAGATTTTTCATTTTGAAATGTTTGGGTATTTGATATACGTTGTTAAAAATAATTTTCGTCGTTCCCTTTATTAAAAAAGAACAGAAAAACGTTTTCGCTCTGAAATTCTTGAACATGTAAAGGATTATTAACGTCATTCGCATTATCAAACGGTAGAATTTTAAAATTCTTGTTTGTCTAACATGAGTTTTGATTTACTATTTGTGTTACGGTTTATTTTAGCCGTATCGTTGCTTCTAGGTCGCTATATACTATTAACCACTTTTACTTTCTCGTTCCAATAATATTTTTAGCTTCTATTACTCAAAGCAATTGTCGCTTTTCTACTCAATGCATTTAGTTTAGTCGGTATTGTAAACACAGCTACGAGTATTTTTTAACCTTGTTCGACAGAGATTTCTTGTCATTTACTGATAGCGTCAGTCCTGTTGGTCATAGTATCGTAATTCTTGGCATCTACTATAATTTCTTCCTCGCAAAGCTAAGAGGAGAGATTGTTCTTTAGTAGAAGCTCAGGTCCATTTCTTTTCAGATGTAATTTATCATAGGCAATGAGTCTTGATATACGAGGGTCCTCCGGAAAGTAGTACCCGTTTGTACCGTGTAGAGTGCTACTGAGTAGAGTAGCATTCGGGCCTGTTTAAACACGTTTAGTTATATTGCAGCTGTCTATGTGCAAAGTTACGCCTCGCTGGTACTGACTGTGTTCTTTCTGTGAGTGTTTATAATGTCCAAAAAAATAGAGAACGCCGCCAGTTGTGAAATTAGGGCTGTGATTAGATTTCTCAACGCAAAAAATGTGAAACAAAACCCTGCGAATTCATCGTCAACTAAAGGAAGTGTATGAAGACAATGTTATGGATGAGTCATTAGTTCGGTGTTGGTGTCGTAATTTCAGTTTGGGCAAAGACAATACCCATGATGAAGAGCGTTCTGGACGACCGTCAGTAATTACGGACAAATTGCTGAGTTTAATTAACAAATGCGTGAAGGCCGATTGGCGCGTAACAATTGATGAGATCAGTAAAAATTTCAGCAATGTTTCACAAAATTGTAAAGCAACAGCTTCATTATGCGAAGATTTGTGCAAGGTGGGTTCTTCGCGTACTTACTGACGAACACAAAACCAGCCGTATGGCTGCGGTACTGACGTTTTTGTTCATTCACTAACCAAGCCGAAAAAATCAAAACGGTCATGTCTACTCGAAAACTCACGGCAACCATTTTCTGGAATCGGCGAGGTGTACTGCTCATGTCGATGCATATTGTGTGACATTAAAGAAATTACGGCGAGCAGTTCAAAATCGATGGCAAGGTCTGTTGTCTAGCGGCGTTCTTCTACTCCACGACGTTTCCAGGCCTCATACTGCTCGAATAACAGAACAACTTATTTAACAATTCAAATGGGAAACTTTTAACCATCGATCCTATAGCCCAGACTTGGCACCCACTGATTTTCATTTTTTATAGAATTCAAGGACTTTTTGGCAGGAAAGAAATTTGAAAGTGATGATGAACTGAAAGCAGCTGTCACTACATATCTCAATACATTGGCGGCAGAGGAGTATGAAACTGGTATACAAAAACTGGTCTCACGTTATGATAAATGCTTAAATTTGCGAGGTGACTACGTGGGGAAGTAGTGTAAGGTTTGTTCTTTTTAAAAAAAAAACATGAAAATTTGTTAATATGTACTAGTTTATTTTTTATTCAAAAACGGGTACTACTTTCTGGACGGCCCTCGTATATTACGTACCATAGAGCTTTCCTAAGCTCAGTCGTTGAATTGATTTGTATTATGATACTCCTGGCAAAACGTCACAGTCCACTAAACTCCTTTACAGCTGAAAGTCTTAGTTATTTTGCAGTGTTGTGTTGGTAAGAATTCCTGCTACTTAAATGTCATTAGAGTGATGTCTTGTTTTATAGAGATATATTTCGTGTACACAGTCCATTGGCTTATTTATACCTGAATTTCAGTAATTATGCACAATCAAGAATGTACGTAAAGTTGAGCAGGGGGTAGCGTTGTAAGTCAGCGATGGTAGAAATCGACACGTGTTGACTGTTGTTTAAGAGTCGGAATGGTACTCTGCCTTTTTGGGATCTTCCAGTCACGAATTATGTATTACAAGGGGTGCTTGCTGTAAATCGGGAATACGTAACAAAAACAAAACTTAAAGTGTGAAAACTTCTTTACTGTTTTTCAAAATATTCTCCACAATGATTGGTACACTTATACATACCTTGGAATCAATCTTCATAGCATTTTTTCCATTCCAAATGAGATATCACGCTTCAACCGCCTCTTCTGGTGTCGAAAATCGTTGGCCTTCCAGTTTGTCCTTTTCGTGTGGGAACAAAAAGTAATGATTAGGTGTCAAATCAGAACTATACGGCGGATTACCCATCAACCTTGTTTTGAGTGCTCAAATAGTCACTTGCTTGAGCGGATGTGTGAGCTCTCATTGTCATGATGGAGAATGATTCGGCGTCGTCGGTTTATTTTTCTTATTTCTCCGAACATTTGTGGCAAACAAATGGTTGTATACCAAACAGAATTAACTGTTTTACAATCCTCTAAAGCAACGGTCGTGACATGTCCATTTATTCCGAAAGAACGGGTAACCATTTTCTCTGCAGTGCTTCGAGCGCGAACAACTTTTGTTGGATTTCTTTCATCTTGGAAGACCCATACAGTCGGCTGCTGTTTACTTTCGGGTTCATACGAATAAATCCAAGATCGTTACCTGTGTAGATGTTATACACTGCGTTTGATGTACCGCAATCGTATTTTTGAGCATTTTCTTGCATCAATCGACACGAGTCTTTTTTGAGCGATTGTCAAATTATGTGGGATCCAATGCGGACATAGCTTTTTCACAGCTAAATATTCATGTAATATCGAATATATACTTGTTATACTAATGCCTAGTGATGCATGAATCTCACGATGTCACATGACAATCTTGCATTATCAATTCGCGCACAACATCGATGTCTTTTGACACAACACCCACTTTTGGACGACCTTCTTTAAATTCATCCGCTAGCGAACTACGACCACGATTGAATTCACTATACCAACGATATACAGTGGTTATAGTTGGAGTTTCTTCCCCCAACAGTCAAAATAAGTCGATTCAGACACTGTTGTGGAGATAATCCACGTTGGAAATCATATAAAATCATCGCAGGAGTTAATTCCATTTTTTTGGCCGAGATAAAATTTTGAACTTAGTCAAAACAAAAGAAATAGTGTTCATACGGCAAAATGTTATAAGTATGTATACTATCAAAAATGTCAAAGTTTAGGTTAGGAACGTCAGATCGCACCTAGCAACACTAGTGTTGTTACTTCCCGATATATATCGAGCACCCCACGTAGCATTTCCGTTGTTTGGTGTGAATTATAAGACACCGTTGAAACTGTTTGAAGTGGAAATCTACTATTAACTCCTGGGATTACTTTTACATATGTAAGTAGTGTATTTATGCTGTAATCAGACCCACATTTCCTCCAGAATCCCACATTTCCTCAGACATCTGGACCAAAAAGTTTTCTTCGACTAACCATTTTTCATCTTTCGAGATAAATATATCTTAAATTTTTCATGTTTCGAGATAAATGAGCATCCTCATTTCCACACACGAGATAAACCTATTTTTAAGATTTTTTTTTTTACCGCTCACATTCTGAACCAAATAGTTTTCTTGGACTAACCATTTTTTCATCTTTCGAGATAAACCTATCTTGTTTGGTATTAATTAATATTAGAATTTTCTCAGCTACCCGAATTTCTAAGAATTTTTTAGATAGCATCATCCCCAAGGGAGCTACCCTCATTTTAAGATTTCTTACCTGTAGCGACTTTTGAGCGTTCTTATAAAAATTTTTTAGTCATGCGATACATCTTGTTAGTCTAAAATTTTATGCAGAATTCGAATCTGCAAACAGATTTGAAATCGGACTACTTCTTGCAAAGTTTCACTTTAAGCTCTCAAACCTCTTTAAAAATTTTTGCTCGTATATGTTTAACTCCATTTTTTAAAACCTTTTTCGCTATCCAAGATATATGCTTTAACCAAACACTTAGAGGTAGTAACACAAAAATTAAGCACACAAAATTTTAATAATTTATTTTATCCAATTTACAGTTTAATAAACTAATTACAATTTTTACAAAGTATTTCCTGTGTGTAGTCGAATCCAAGTAGTTTAACCTGTAACAAAAAAGAGATTAATGTGTTGTTTAAATAGACCTGTAATAAAAAGAGATTAATGTAAAAAAAGAGGAAACGTGTTTTCGGTCAATAAAACATATTGTTAGATTAACAACAATATGTTTTACCGTCCAGCGACACCACGTGGAGGTAAACACATGTCGCCGGGAGCGAAGGAAATTTTAAGGATGGGGATGGTAGGTATTTCTTATAACTAACTTACATACTATATATACACAATAAAATATATACAAATATAAACAACTATCTTATATCCTTATGCCCCCATGCGTAGGTTGATATGCTTCCGGGGATGACGTAACGCTTGTCATCTGCGCCCGATAGACTGATTTTATTAATAAGCTGTGTATAAAGTTGGTGTTTCTTACTCCGGATTGATACCATCGTATGCATGAGGGCATCATCATTGTTAACCACCACCCCCCTAAAACTATCTTCACTAATCCCCGCCACCACACTACGACTAACACCCTTAATTTTTTTAACAATATCCTTTTCACTAATAATGCAGTAGGAATTAGCCCTACTACCTACAAATTCCAACACCAAATCGTCACAAAACTCGTCTTTAAATTTCCCCACAACTTTTTTGTTCACACGCGGTATATTGTACTTATTGTTTGGAGGGTAATCACTTGTATCGAAATGCTCAATGTTTGCACTAATGTCACTATACAAGTCTTCAGTTTGCACACTATACACTAAGGAGTATCTGTATAAAGCAGAGACAATCTGGGACCATACAGAGGAACCATAGTACTGTAGTGAAAGTCGTACATTAGCGTTTTGGACAGATCTAAAATTGACAATCCTGCATAAATCGGCTTGTCGTACTTCACTTTTACACGATTCATCTGTATAATCGCCAGATTTTCCCCCAACACTAAGCAACTGTTAAAGTTAGGTCGAGCAATTAGCTTGTTCGCGCACAACCATTTACCAGAAGCATCCCACCGGGTCACGATTTTCACATCTACACGTTTGTCCACGTTCTCCATAGTCTTCCCGAACACCGCATTATTCATTAATTTATAAAAGTGTTTCTCAAATGCGTTTTTCGCCGACATCCTCAACCCGGTGTTAAGGTCGATATACGCCTTCAACCATGGAGACTGAGTAAACTCTAAAACCCGGTGGATTGCTTTTAGTTTTAGACCGTATCGCATACACTGTTGCAAATTCCGATAATGAATAATATAGTTTTTCTTTTCCGACAGAGTTGCTAACAATTTATGGGTCTTTGATTTGGGTGATGGAGGTACCATGTTTTCAGGACAGAAGGGTAGATCGTTGTGGGAATGGTGTAGATGTTCGGGATACTCCAGATCAACTTCTAGAATATAACCTTTCTCGTTGGTTTCAGGTATATTCAAAATTAGTTCTTTCAGGAGAGCAATCTTTTTAGCATCCATCCATCTAAAATCACCAATGGGCAGGTGCTGTCTCATTGCCCACCCATAAAGATTATTAGCATCCAGATATGCTAGGTACTTGGATAGCTCGTCAGGGTTGTAATTCTCCATATACCTATTATTCGCTCTAGCATATCGTTGGCTGCATTGAGTCAAGCATGGGTTTAAAGAAGAAAATAAGTTTTAAAGGTGGATTTTTGAAGAAAATACGATCCGCAATAGACCGAGTTGGTTCCGACAACTTGAAAAAGCTGTTAGATGTTGGTATTCTAATTGGTAAAAAAATCATAAAAGGAGCCGGTGGGAAAAGCAAAATTAAAGTCCCACGTATTATACCCGTTCCACAGAAAGGAGGTTTTCTGCCATTGATTCCGATATTCGCTGGACTAAGTGCCCTAGGAGCACTAACAGGTGGTGCTGCAGGGATAGCTAAAGCATTAAATGATGTCAAGACAGCCAACGAACAGCTTAAGGAGAGCGAACGACACAACAGATCTATGGAAGCCATTACTGTTGGGAAAAAAGGAAATGGAATGTTTCTAAAACCATACAAAAAAGGCACAGCATTATTCTTGAAACCATACAAACAGGGGCGTGGTATTTGTAAAAAAGTGTCAAAAAACTAAGCAAGTTACCTCGAAGAGCTCTCACCGATGTAGATATAAGGAAACACGCATCTAACATCCCTCATTTTCGCAACGTCTTTTCTAGAGATCAGTTACAGAAGATTAGACCGCGTGTCAACGAATCGGGTGTGATTAATTTGGATACCACCAAAGGTTCGGGTACACATTGGGTGGGGTACCGAAAACGCGGAAATAGTGTGTATTACTACGATTCGTTTGGAGACTTGAGACCGCCGGAAGAAGTAAAGAGATATTTTCGAGGTTGTAAAATTTACTACAACAGTGTAACGGAGCAGACTTACAACACATACAATTGTGGACATTTAGTGTTAAAGTTTCTTAGTGACAATGGCTAAAACAGTGAGCGTGTTCGGGTAAGGTAATGTCATATCGACTGGATCCATTTACCCACCAATTAAATTGAAACAGGACGGTGAATATGCTTTGGGTCTAGTGGGACTGTACACTTGTAACACTGTGCAAAACATACATCCAGGAAACAATAACTTATACTTTAACGATCCAGAGCATCGCAGAATAACCATCGAACCTTGATCATACGAATTAGAAGAAATAAATGCATATATACAGGACGTCTTTAAAAAATGGTTCAGTCAGAAGCCGGACATCAACGAGAACATTGAAAAATATTTTAAACTGAGTGCCAACAATAATACATTAAAGTGTTCTATACGAAGCAGTATACCGATTGATTTTGGGGCAAACCGTAAAACAATATTGGAAGCATCTTGGGGTTTACCAACCGCAAATTGGCTGCAGATACCGTACATATCGCTAATCAGCAAGTGAACATAATATCGGTCTCAAACATTTTTGTGGAAACCAATATCACCAGCGGATCGTTCAGAAACAATTTTCTTACCCACAGCATATTTGAATTCAGTCTATCTGTACCACCTGGGTATAATCTGGAAAAGGAACCTAACCACGTCATATATTATCCACTGAGCGTGACAGAAATTGATAATATTACAATCAGACTAGTCGATCATTTGGGTGAATTGGTAAACTTTTCCCCGGAAACATACACCTGTGTGAGACTGGAAATAAAAAGTAGTTGAAAATGCCTATCGATTTTGTATATAAAGCACGCTACAACACCCCCAGACGATTAGAAGTGAATACGGCGTCAAAGCGTCAAGTTGTCGAGAGACTTACAGCAGAAGAAATACGGTTCTTAAAATCTTTGGGATTAAAAGTTATAAATGATGGGAGGCAGAAGTAAACGCAGCTTAGATCTTCACGGTGATGAAAACGTTAAACTTGGAAGGCTTAAATATGAGGACGTGCCCAAATTGGATGTGTTTGGAGGTTATAAATTAGACGAAACCATAATAAAGGAAGATTATTATACATATCTTCCCTTTACATTGAATACAGAAAACAACGATAGAATTTCAATTGAAATCCAGAGCAGTGATAACATCACATACCCCCATGAAAGTTTTATATTTATAAGGGGCACCTATAAGCCTACGGAAACCTTAAGGGAAGCGTCAACAACTGTAGACCCGATTAGAGCAGCAGAACCAGACCCTAAAGCTTACGAGTTTACTAAAAATGCGCCATATTTTCTGTTTGAGGAAATTCAATACAAATTGGGTAATAATCAAATAATAGATGTCTGTCGAATCCCTGGAATTACAAGAACTATTAAAGGTTTAGTATCCATGGAAGAATCAGAAACAAAATCTATTACACATACCGGGTGGAAACCCGATACCATATTCCAAGATGGACAGTTTAGTTGTGCTATACCACTAAAAACCATTTTTGGATTTTTTGAAGATTACAAGAAAACTATCGTCAACATGCCTCAAGAGCTGATTTTAATCAGATCCAAGTCGGACGTAAATTGCTACAAGTCGATTGGAAATACAGTAACGTTCAAAATACAACGTATTTCATGGGAGGTTCCGCATATAACATTAAGCGACTTTGCCAAGGCGTCGCTGCTTTCGGAAATGCAAAATCAATCATCTATAATGGTTGCTTTCAGAAAATGGGAACTACACGAATTACCATCTCTAACACAATCAAAGTCGCAAGTATGGAGAATTAAAGTATCGAACGAAACAGAGAAGGCTCGGTGGATATTACTGGCGCTGCAAAATGGGAAGTACGACAGGAAAGAAGAAAATGCTACAAGCTTTACGAATGCCAACATAACCAATGTCAAAGTGTTTTTAAACTCTCAGATGTTCTCTCAAGGTCGATTAAATTTGGATTTCGAGCAGAATGACTACTTGCCAGCGTACCTGTCTTATGCATCTTTTATGGAAAAATACTATCCGAACAAATCGTCAAATAAATGTTTAATGGACTACAACAGGTTTAAAGAATCACCTGTCTTTGTAATCGACTGTCGTCATCAATTTGGAAGCATCAAGGATGCAACTGTTGATGTAAGAATGGAATTAGAAGCTTCAAGAAATTTTGAACCGTCGATGAAGGCTTATGCTTTAATTATACATGACTCTATGTTTGAATATAATCCGTTTACGGAAATTGTTAATAGATTTATTCACAATTAAATATTTTGTATATATTTTTAATAAAATTGTATAAAATCTATGTTGTTTTAATATTAATAAGATTTTTTGGTGATCCAAGACAGTTTCTCACGTACTCCGGTGTACACCTAAGCACACCTGTGCCCATGCGCACCCCTGCGCGTGCACACCCCTGCCCATGCGCACCCCTGCGCATGCACACCTGTGCCCATGCGCACCCCTGCGCGTGCACACCCCTGCCCATGCTGGTATATAAGGGAATATTATTTTCAATTTGAATCAGTTTAAACTTATATTTGAAAGATGTACACCAAGGAATCTTTAGAGACAGCAGTTAGTGAAATACAAAAGGGTATAAGTGTTAACTCTGCAAGTAGGTTATATGGTATACCCAGAAGAACGTTAAGCAGGCATTTAGATCTCCGTAAACCTCAAAAGAAGAATGGTGCTCCTAGGTCGGAAAATGTGAGAGACACGGGTGATGCTATACAGGAAGTTAAAATACCTATACAGAATTATGATAACTTTGCTATTACTAGTGCAAGAGAGGATGGTAAACATGGTTCATTGTTCCCGTCTAACATACGAGCTATCTTCGCGGGGCCATCGAGTTGTGGGAAGACTAACGCTTTAATATCGCTGATCCTGCACGAGAACGGTCTTAGATTCCAAAATGTGTATGTATTTTCGAAAAGTTTATATCAACCGAAATACGAATTGTTAAGAAACGTTTTTACACCATTAAAAGAAGAAATTGGGTACCATGAGTTTGAAAAGTACGATGATTTGATCGAACCCAGAGATACCAAAGAAGATTCAATTATGGTTTTCGATGATATACCTGTAAACGAGCAAAGTAAAATCACTCAATTTTTCTCGTTTGGCCGACATAAAGCAATAGATTCGTTCTATCTATGTCAAACTTACGCTAGTGCGTTAAAACATAGACTTAGATAACGCCAATGTAATCGCATTATGGAACCAGGATGACACAAACCTTCGCCATATCTTTTCGGATCATATAAGTGGTGACATGACATATCCGAAATTTAAAGAAATGTGTTTACAGTGTTGGGGTGACTCAAAACATAATTTTATAACTGTTGTGAAAGATTTTGATTTGGATAAGGGGCGGTATCGGAAGAATTTCGACGAGTATATAAATATTTGACATTATTCAAAAAAAGTTAGTTCCCATCCAAAGTTTCATGATGACGGACGTAAACAATTTTATTGCGAATAAACGCAGTCCTCATCTTATGCAGGATGCTGTACGAAAAAAGTTTGTAGCGTACAAAAAGGGAGACGCTACATCTCAGCAAAAATTCAAAGAGGTGCACAAACAATTGATTGATCCCTTGCAAATAACCGCTTCCCAGTTGCAATCGATAACCGAAAAAATTCCCACCCCTACAACAAAGGTTAAAGTCGAAAACATGGACGTACCTATAAAGAAAATTAAACAACTCGTTCCAGAAGAACCGTTCCATCTTTACTATGCAGATGTGTTAGCTAGAGACGAAGACGAAAATATTGACAAATCAATTTATGGAGTAAAGTATAATGCGGAAACCGATGCATGGAGTTTGTGGAAAAGTGTATTGATAATTAACCCAGAAACTAGCGATATAACATTAAACAATGTGATATATCCAGGTACGAGGGGTTTATACAATCTGCTGGTTTACAAAGACATCAGCCCCGAAGATGGCGATTTTAATTTGCATGAAGATTTGCCGAATTACTTGGAAATGATCAAATCTGCGTCGATTTTGAGAAGAAAGTTTAACCCATTTGCGGTGCACGATTTAAGCGGATTCCCAACAAATAACGAAAAGTTTAACAAATTTGTGCAAAAATATCTCACTGAATTTCGGAGGAATCCCGAAAGAAAACAGCCAAAGAGAAGAAAACAGTCTAAGGGAGCGGGTTTAGGCTTTTCTAATCGGTTTTACAAAAGTTTAAATTCAAAGCCGGTGCAATATATCTACTGGAATAATGTACATGAACTTGTGGATCGGCTGAGATTGTTGAACGCATCCAACCGAGCTGGAAATACAAGCGAGGAAAACATTAACGAGATGGTGTCCATAATAGAAGAGTTGAGAGAAGAAGGTATAATACAGTGAGCTCAGTAAATAATTACACAGTTTTAAAATGCCTATCGACCGCTTCGGACGTTCAGAGCGTAAAGATGCTGATATTCGGCGCGGTCCTCTAGGTCGAGGATTTGTGCTAACGTTGGATGGTGATGGGTACGATATGCAGCAAAGAAGGTTAGTGAATTCATCAGACCCGAAAGAAGATAGTGATTGTGTTAATCAGAGAAGCACTATAGTATTCAAGTCTGGAGAAGAAACAATTAGTTTTCGTAAAAGAAGGCTAGTTGATGTAATGGATCCTAAAGACGATAGTGATTGTATTAATAAGAAATCCGCAGTCAAGCTCGTGAATCAAGCCTTTTCATACTGTCTAAAAAGTTCTGATGATATACAACGTAAAGATAAAGCCTTCAATGCAAGAAACCAGCGTATCGCAATGTTTGCTCAACCAGTTGAGCCATCTGATGCAGTTAATAAACAATATGTAAATGAAAAATTGGATAAGCTTGTATCTGACTTTAAAACGTTTATACAGTTTTTTATTAATTTGACTGCAACTTCTGAGACAAATGAGAAGGAGCTCGGTCTTGCAATAGCATCGATTTACGAGGCGTCACCAGCAGCTATAAAAAACAAATACTACAAACCAAAGCTTCAGTTTATGTCAAAGGTGCAATTGGATAAAGATAACCCTATTAGTTTAGCAACAGTGTTAAGCAAAAATGAGTAAAGAAATCATCGTTAAGGAATTATTTAAACCTGCAAGAAAAAATTTTCAGCGTCGTCATACAAATCTGAAACATGTGAAACGTGATCTTATCCAATCGGACTTGTGCGAAATGCAGCCTTACTCGCGTGTGAACAATGGGTACAGATATATTATAATAGCAGTGGACTGTTTCACAAAATATGCTTTAGCTGAACCTTTAAAAAATAAAACTGGATCAGAAGTTACAAATGCTACGAAAAAAATATTGGAGAAAATGCTGCAAGGAGAAAATAACTTAAAAATCAATCTACAAACGGATTTTGGGAAAGAGTACTACAACCGCTGGTTTAAAAATCTTATGCAAAAATATAAGATAAACCATTACTCTACGTATTCCGCAATCAAAGCTAGCATGGTTGAGCGGTTGATTAGAACAATCAAAAACAAATTGTACAGAAGACTTTACTTGCAAGGCAGTCATAAATGGGTGAATATTTTGCCTAAGGTTATGGAAGAATACAATAATACACCGCATCGGGCTATTAACATGACACCTATGGAGGCAGAAGAACATCCGGAAAGAATAAAACTTTACACCGCTAACAGCGTTTCTAAAAGTTAAAAGAAGTTGTATAAGGTTGGAGACATTGTGCGTATATCCAAATATAAAGCAGTATTCGATCGAGGATTTCACCCAAACTGGAGTACAGAACTATTCAAAATTGTTAAAGTACAACAAACGAGACCGATAACCTATCTGCTACAAGATTTGGAAGGTCGGCCAATTCTAGGTGCTTTTTACGAAGATGAAATTCAGCTTACAGCAGCACCTGACACGTACTTAGTGGAAAAAGTTTTACGGAAACGGAAGCACGGGCGCGAATTATTAGTGTCGTGGTTGGGGGATGGTAAAAGTTGGATTAAGAAAACAGACTTGCTTTAGTATCATCCAGATAATTACCTGGATGAAAAAATCATAAAAGGAGGGAGTAAAGTCCCTTAACTGGATATATAGGAGAGATTTGCTTAGAACCTCATTCCCCTCTGTGATTTGAAGCAGGAAGCATGTGTTTCATAATCGATTTACAAGGATATCAATACAAAACTAGTGATTTCTATTGCAAGGAGATTGCCATTTTGGATGTAGCGAATAATGTAATATGGCATGAGATACTGGACATGGCTGTGGAGTATAACACCCTAAGCGATGATTTCAAAAAGCAAGTTCGGTGGTTAAAGCAAAGAATCCATGGGCTTAGCTGGGATGGACAGTCCACAAGTGGATATACAAATGTAGGCGATTTGCTGAAAGAAGTCATACCACCCAATGCTACTATCTATGTTAAAGGAGAACAGAAAAGACAGTTACTATCAAAATATTTATCAAACAACATTTTAAACATGGAAAGTGTATTTTCACTTCCAAGGCTCAAAGAATTAAGAAGATTCGGTAATAGGTACAATCACTGTTTAGACCATTGTTTGAATAATTTAAGCTGTTCTAAAGAAAACGTATTGCTATTGAGGTCTTTTGTTAATGTATTAAATTTTTAATAAAATATTTTGTGAGAATTGTTTTTTATTCTAGCAAAAGCATACCTTTAAAATTTGAAAAGAATATATCTGTAAAACAGCGCATTACTTTGGAAAAATTAATGTTTTAAAATACAAATAAGAACCAATAACAGAATACATAATAATTGGTGTTTGCAAATAAATTCAGTTCTACTTTAATAAAAAAATGTAAACTTACCTTAAATCTTCCTTCAAAACTTTCCACAAAGTAACTACGCGAAACGACGGTTTAAAATTTCGATGTACTTTAACACAAAAGCGTGCGAAACTAATAGAATTTTTTCTAATGACACCGCGATATATACGTTTTGTAACCGTTAATTATACTACTAAATGAGGTTTGTATTTTCCGTAAATACGCACTTTTCAGCGCCTCGTGTTATTGGTAATCTACAAACAATTATACTTCGATTTCAAATGCACAAACATAATTAATAGAAAATCCAAGAAAAGGAATTATAAACAGCTTTTCACATGATCGTTAAGAATTTAAAATATTTGCTGGATTACAAATAATTACAAATGAATTAATACTACATTGGAAGTTTCCGGAATTTGCGTTATAATGCTTCTACCGCGTCACGTAAGGTAATTTAGGATTTCAATATGTAATAAGACCCATTTACTTTCACTCTGATTATTATTGAACAGTACTTAATCTGGTTTATTACATTTTGTTAATTCTGAAATTTAGGTAGTTAATGATGTCATACACAAAATTTCTAATTAACATGGCTGGTATCTAGTGAAAGTTGTAGCACGTATTTTCAATTACGAATGCATTCTTCTTTCATTACAGGAGAAATTCCATAGATTTCATACAAGCAAAATGCGCTTTCTTAATTAAAAACATTTACATTTATTAACATTAAATTTGCGTGCTTAAGTTTTGTGTTACTACCTCTAACTGTTTGGTTAAAGCATATATCTTGGATAGCGAAAAAGGTTTTAAAAAATGGAGTTAAATATATACGAGCAAAAATTTTTAAAGAGGTTTGAGAGCTTAAAGTGAAACTTTGCAAGAAGTAGTCCGATTTCAAATCTGTTTGCAGATTCGAATTCTGCATAAAATTTTAGACTAACAAGATGTATCGCATGACTAAAAAAATTTTATAAGAACGCTCAAAAGTCGCTACAGGTAAGAAATCTTAAAATGAGGGTAGCTCCCTTGGGGATGATGCTATCTAAAAAATTCTTAGAAATTCGGGTAGCTGAGAAAATTCTAATATTAATTAATACCAAACAAGATAGGTTTATCTCGAAAGATGAAAAAATGGTTAGTCGAAGAAAACTATTTGGTCCAGAATGTGAGCGGTAAAAAAAATCTTAAAAATAGGTTTATCTCGTGTGTGGAAATGAGGATGCTCATTTATCTCGAAACACGAAAAATTTAAGATATACTTATCTCGAAAGATGAAAAATGGTTAGTCGAAGAAAACTTTTTGGTCCAGATGTGTGAGGAAATGTGGGATTCTGGAGGAAATGTGGGTCTGATTACACCATAAATACACTACTTATGTACTGTACGTACACATTATGCCATTACGTTTTTGAAACCTTTTCGTTGCTGAGTGGTATCTGCAGAGAAGCTTTGTTCTGTACCAACCTCCATAGGATACCCTTGAAAAGGTAAATTATCGTTTAGTCTAAATACACCTTCGTATGCATTATTAGTATATTAATTTAGGTGATTGTATGTTTCCTTTGTGGGTTAGAAATGTCCTGACAACAACTTTCGCTGGCCTCTCTGTCCTTGCCGAGGACACCACTATTCCAAAATTAGGATGTACAGATGCTGAAGTTTTGAGTAAGGGTCCAAACGAGTAACTATATTGTTACAGTGTGCAAATTGCATAACTGCTGCAACTGTGAGTATTTAGTTAGTATAAGTATAAGTTAAATTATTTATGTATATTGCCGTATTTTATGTATACTCTGTATCAGGTTGTATTCACTGTTGGTTGACAAGGAAATAATATTATTTTGGGCAGTATCAGCTGATACGACTGTTCAAAACACTTTTATAATTTTCATTTCTGTTTTTATGTGCTTTAGTTAATTAAACGAGTTTGTTTACTCTTTACTGTTGAACTTGTAACCAAGCCCATACCTTCCCTTAAGATTAATCGTATGCACAAACTGACTGTATTTAAATCGCTAGCTTGGTTAATATCTGTAGTAAAAATATCTGTATAAAGGCGTATTTGGCACAACATTTGGCCTATTCCTTTCTCTAAGTGGAAACCTAGTAGCACTATTATCATCTCATTAGGTTTTTTGAAAATATTTAGAGCTAACCGCAAGATTCTTTGGCCTCTGGAGTAATCCATCTTCATGCAAACTGCAAAAAGGAACGCCTACACAGACCACTGTATCACCCTACTACTAATGTCGTTTCCTGACCCTCTGGACATCTTTCTGAATCTTTTAAATACTTTAGTATTGGCGGTAACTCTTTACCTTAAGAACAACCCAAAAAATTTGTAAAGGTAAACTCTCAAGCATATAGTGCATCATTTCTTAAAAACACATGGACTAGATGTTATTTCTAATGTAATGAAAGCAAGATATGCTGAAAAGGTACTTTGAAATGTTCTTTCTTCATAACGCGATGTCTAACTTTTTAGTCTATCATTACGACAACCCTACTCAACCCTTACGTGAACTATTATTTTGAAAACCGCAATTTTAAGTCTGTGTAAAGCATGTTCGCGAAAACAAGAACGCAATCTGCTGGAGGTACTGGATGTTTTAACATGGGTACAACCCTTATACTCAAAAAGTCACATAATGCAGTCAAGAATATAAGCACAATTGCATTTTGTTAGTAAAAATTGTAAGAATTGGAAGGAATGCAAGGAATTGTAATTCAGCGTACCTTTGGATGTGCAAATATTCAGAACAAATCCCAAAACAGTTTATTCAGTGATGTTTATATTTTCATACTATATAAACGTAAATATAAAACATCTCTCTTTAATATCACATAATCAAAAAAATAATCACGCAAATTTCTGAACGATCTATAAGCCAAAATATACTGAAGCTTGGAAACTTATGAAGATGATGCGTTAAATCGTCTATTTTTCACCATATGTTAATGAAAGACTTCACTTGACTGAATTCATCGCAACTCTGTTTTGTTCATTTGTCATGTGTGAAATATTTACTCTTACGGGTGAACTAAGCGTTAAAATAAATTTCGATTTGGCATGGAGGGGTCGGGGACTCTAATGTAATAAAAGGGTGCTTCGGCTAATTTGCAGTGCTGCGGGAGTTTGTTCCTATGGATAAATGAGAAAAGAATGTAAAAAACAATAGAGAAGTACAAAAATGATGACTAACAAGGTTTTCAATGATAAATTCTACATTACATTAACACTTCCCCCGAAAAGTCTTGTTGCCAATATCGAAGGGCGCAAAAGATTCTGTCACTGCAAGATTTGTGTTGTCTTTTTCTATGCGGTGCTTTGATTATTCTACACTCGGTCGTCAAATTTCTCTGTTAAAGTAAAATACTCCTTCCAAATATGATTAGCACCAGGGTAGCTGGGTCTCCTTGATAAATTCTAACTATCTATTTTTTAAATAAGTTAAATAAAAATCAACCTAACTTAACCTCTATTAAGATAAAATGCATTGTCATACATGTACATATAAGTCTACTCTTCTAAAAATAGATCTTACCCTATAATCTGGCTAGATGGTTCTAAAATAAAAAAATATCCTAAGTCTTCTAAAAACTTAATTCTAAGCCATCAAATCTATTCACCACTCGAAAATTTCCTGTTGTTTTTTTATTTAAAAATTAGACATTAATGAATTCCAAAATATTGCCAATGTTCTTCAAAAACAAAAAAACACAGTTGCTCCAACTTTATGCTACATTGTTCTTTTTACAATACGTAAGTTTATATCCCATTACCCTACAGGTTACTAATAAATTTCAGATCAGTATCTACTCCATCAATAATTCGTGCAATCCAATAACTATTTTTCGTCTTAAAATCAAATCCCCTTATAAACACACTACTATCACTTTATCCCCCTCCCCTATTCTATCCGCGCGTGAATCGTTACATTTTGGATGTATTCAGATAACTCAGTTGAGTATTGCTGTCTTTTGATTCGATTTCAATTGGTTTATATTCTGATAATTTTCTTTTTACTTTGTATATTGGTCAGAGATATTCATATTACTAAATAATATTGCCAGTACGTTTATGACAAATAACACGTAGGAAGTCTCTGATATACTGTAATTCACGTAGGAGTATTTGTAATTTTTTTAATCCAAAATCCTATAATTGCACACACTGCAGTCTGACGTATAACTTTTTGTAACCCAAAACGTGTGTATTTTCATGGCTCAGCGTTTAATGATACATTGCAATAAGGTGTATTTGTAGTTTACTTTATGGCAGCTGCAACAGCGTCTATAAAAACTATGTCGTATTGCTTAGAATTTATTTAACAACTTCTTAAAGCTTATGTTTGGGGTACATACGGATGAGTTCCCTTTCATAATGCTGTAAGTTTTTTAAAAAGGCATCAAAGGCTTTTACTATATTATTTTGATGGTTATAATTTTTTTTTACATTCATGTGCTTGTAAAATAATTTACAACCCGTTTTTCAAGTTTCTCTATGTATTTTTAGAACTTGTAGCATGTTTAATTTGATCAGTAATTATTCGCATTGAATTACGAGGATAATGCGCCAAGCGTGTTTTATTCTTTAATAATGTTCCATATAGTACCTAATGGAACGCTTCGTTTTAATAATCTTCTTGTAGTAAAATATCTGTGCCACATAAAGTTATTTTGGCGAGCACCTCTAGCAATCCTGCATCTTACTTACGTATTTCCCCACCTTTAACCGCGAGTCTTTAATACCGTCGCGATGATTTGTTTTTAGTTTGGCTAGTTAGTCGCTCCCTAGCAATCAATTCATCAAGATGTATTCCAAACTAGAGGCATGCGACCTTAGGTAGAATTATTTGTGTGAGTGGTTCAGGTCATGCTAGACTTGGAACAATTTCAGTAACTTCTAATAACGGTTTGTAATTTATACATTGTACGAACTTAATTTAATTTTGTTTCATTTATTTAGCGCGCCTACGAAAAACTATAGAGAATGACAAGTGAAGATTTTGTTTTGTAAGTTGTATGGTTTTGTACAAGGACATGAGATTGCAGACATGTGTTTATGATTGCTGTCGTCCCAAGTTTGATATGGCTTATAGTATTGTTTGGAACTGATGGAATTTCTGTTTGGATTTGTCTAGGAGAATCAGATGCAGTTTTGGTTCGTTATTACATTTAAGAAATTTTTGCATGTGGTTAGAATGTCATTAGACTTTGACAAACAGACAGTCATATAAAAAGCACGAAAGTTGCTATCATGTTTATGAACATATGATCTGTTTCATATTCGATTATTGTTGAACGGGTTTTACACACCGTAGAAACAAATTTTGTCAGGTTAGGTTTATATAATTGTAAGCTTTGTTCCATTCTAACTTCAGATAAATTTTATAGATAATTGCCGAGAAAGCAGATGTTTCGTGCAGCTTTCCTAAAATTCAAATTAAACATTCTTCGATCTTGAAATTCGCTTTTATTCACAGATCAATTATAAAAACTAAGAATCAAAATTTAAATACACGCTGCGTACTGTAATCTACCTGATAAGATCTGCCCAGGATAGAAATGATAGTTCAATGCATTGTGTTTACGAATTATTTTGATCAAATATTTAAAACAAGCTTATGTTTAGTGAGCAGTCTTTTGCTTTAGAAAGACAAAATTTTGATTTTGTTATAAACATTATTGTTGAGAATTTTTTACCTGTTAAAAAGTTTTGAAATTTTAAAAGAAAGTTCTTTTACTTCAGTAAACAATTAGTTAAACTTTGAGACTTTTATTTTGGTCAAATGCGATCAAATCTGATAACATAAAGGTGGAATTTTTGAGTAATAATTTTGTGCCAATATCATATTGAATATACATTTTTTTTATTTTTGATACTTTTATAGGACACAAATGGTGTTCTACATTTTTTTTATTTAATCTTTGAAATTTCTTACAGGAGCTGCGTCTTATTTTTATAAGACAGGTTTTTGTTAACGAAGGCGATCGTTTTATCTTTGGGTTTCCACGTCCGCCCTTAGAATTGTGCTTTGCTCTTATCGTGATTATCTCAGGACTTGGTGGCGCCTATTTAACTTTGTTTGGTTTTTGTTTGAAAACAAAATTCGATTTCCACTTCTGATTGCTCTACCCAGGAATAGGCCCCTAGCTATGTCGGAAGATGGCCCTTTCTTCGATTCTCTGTGAAGGAAGCGGAAATTTTTGTGCAAACTAAACTATTATATTTGTAGTTTTTAGTTTAATTGGAATGAAAATGCGGTTTTAATGGAAAGTCTTGGTTTTAAAACACTATTTTATAGGAAACTATCATTCTACAGAGTGCTCCCAATACAAATTAATCCATTCACAATTAAATATTATTTCCTTTTTACCTAATTCACGATTAGCAACGTATCGTGGTACAACCCTTTTACAAACAGAGATTTTTTCAAAAACCTATTATTCTAACATCCCGACGTTAGTCTAGCATCTATTCTACGTCAAAAGTCCGTCAATTCGTCAAGTCAAAAAATATTCGTAAAAAACTAAAATACTAAACGTAAAAAGTCAATACCAAAACAAGCAAATCCAAATTAAAGCTTTTTACTCATAAACTATACAGCACTTTGAGTGCTGCTGAAGGCGAAGGAACGTGAAGAGTTCTTCTCTACTCCATAGAGAATAAAACGTCCACGGGTACCAAGCTCTTCAACCGTGGCGCTACACCTAAAAAACGAAGCCCGCTTTATCCCCCAATCAAGTATTACCCCAACCCTCTGAGCATAATTTTTGAGTGGACAATTTTACAAGAAAATACATTCAAAAATAGGCACCTGTTACGTATTTCTAGTAGACGCCACGTTGTGCGTCAAAGTTCTTCGAACACACGTGCGTCGATTTTCACCAACTCTACCACTTCTAGTTCAACCAGAAAAACCGTATCTTACACTTAATTTTTGACATCTCGCAAGCAAGAACAAAACACGACCCTTTTTTGTTTATATCTAATCCTACTAGTACAACTTCTGATCGCCTACCTAGACTGTATATCCACATATTAATTACAGCGGGTTTATTTATTAATGACAAGTGGAATGTAATTTTACGAGTATTCCAATTTACAACTAAACCATCTTTTAAAATTAATACCGGCGAGTCAACTTGCATATCAATCTGAAAACTAAGCGGAAGTATTTACTTTATACAAACCGCGATCCAAAAACGATGTATTTTAAGAATTAAGTAGACTAAAAATGTTAGGCCACCAAAAATGCACGTCACAAATTCCCTCCTAGCAAAATAAAGACGTCGGGGTGAAAGAGAAAAAAAAAGAAAGAAAAGTGGCAGACCAGGAACCAAACAAAAAAAAAAATTTATCCGGTTCGAAGGACCAACACCAGTATAAAAGAAAGAACATTTTTCCAAAAGAAGACAAAGTCATCTATCGTAACCAACAATGACAGAATAGGTAAAGAAAGTATTAAATAAACACCCAATGAGGATTAACGGTTATAGCTACTTTCAGAATCGTCAAAAGACGGATGTCCCCAAAAAGGACATTTCTGTTTTCCACCTCAAAGAAACGTTTTGGCTTCCAGCGAAGAAACCAAAAGAAAATAAAAAAAAACGAGGAAGAATACTCGTAGCAAATCCACTAAACGACATCACTGTCAACCTCAAGTGTGCAGCAACGAAAGAACCAAGACAAAGAAAAGAGCAAAGGCAAACTAGTACACCATCTGGAATACTTCCAACTGAGGTAACACAGATTCGTATGAAACGATTACTCAAGCAGAGTATGGCTAACAGACCTCCAAAAGCTACTAAGTCGAAATTTCTAAAGGAAAAGTAAATAGATCTGAAGCCTACTTCAAGGAATGGATGTAGAAAGCGACTATAATAGTCCAATAGTGAACAAATGGTGGAACTGGCCAGAAGAACAAGTCACGGGATGGGCTAGCTACAAAATATACATAGGAATACGAAATGGGCGCCAGTGTTTTCGGACTCAAGCTTATCAGCGAAAACAAAAGACCAATAAGCCAAAAAAACAAAAGAGAGAAGAAAAAAACAAGTCATTAGGGATAGCGATACGTAGGGGTCAAAATAGAATCAGCCGGAGGGAGCCCATTAGGATCCGGAGGTTCAGGATCAATGTCTAGCGGGTCTAAAGTTTTATCGGGTTTGAGGTTCTTAATATGCCAAGTACCCAGATCGTTACCAGAATCATCCATTAAGATATAGGTCCACGGAGAAAGTTTAGTCCTAATAGTAAAGGGACCCACATATTTGGGAGCAAGTTTAGCATTGAAGTAGCGAGTAGCATCCGAAAGAACATAATTGCGTTTCCACACGCCATCGCCAGGAGATAAAGTTAAGGAACGACGACGAAGATCGTGGTGTTTAGCATTTTTCTTGTATGCTAAGGAAAGACGTTTCGAAATTTTTTCACGAAGTGACTCAAATTTGACTAAGTCAGTAGGAGGAATAGGACGTTCGGGATCCATAAGAACATCATCAGGATCAGGAGGTTTTCCAAAATGATCGCCGTAGAGAGCATGTTCACGACCATATAGAGCAAAATACGGGGAGTAACCAATAACCTCATGTTTGAGCGTACGAATAGCACAACCAATGTTTGCTGAATTAACGTCCCACCGACGTTGTTTATCAGAAACGTAAGAAGAAATCATAGTTTTTAGGACTCTATTAATACGTTCGGCCGGATTCGCCTGAGGATGATAGCGAGCATTAAACAGAATTTTTGTTCGATAAGAATTACAGAGTTTAGTGAAAATATTACTACGAAATTGTAAACCATTGTCCGCAATTAGATACTGAGGAGTACCATACACCAGGAAAATATTTTCCTCAATGGTTCGAGCAACAGCAGCGGCCGTAGATGCACGTAGAGGAAAGAAACAAGCATATTTCGTAAAACAATCGGCCACAACTAAAATGAAGGAATTACCTTTAGAGGATCTAGGAAGAGGTCCGACAATATCCGTACATAGGACTTGCCAAGGACGAGTGGCAGTAGCACGAGGAGACATAAAGCCAGGAGGTTTCTTTTGTTCGACTTTGTGTGCAGAGCAAATTTTACAACGACGGACGTATCGAGCAACAGCGGCTCTAAGTTTAGGCCAATAGTAACGCATGGAAATTTTAGAGACCGTTTTGTGTACACCAGGGTGACCTGAAGTAGGTCGATCGTGATTCTCGTATAGAACCCTATTCCGTTGTTCGTTGGGAACTACTAACTTCCAATCGTCTTGAGGATGTTGGAGCAAAGACTGTTTAGATTTTACATGTTTGTATAGTAATTCGTTTTCCACATGCCAGTTACTGTATAGTTTAGGATTAGAATTAACACGAGTCCGTAGCTTAAGATACCAAGGATCCAGAATTGGCAGAGTAATAGAAGATTTAGGAAAGTCATCAATTAAGTCAATTTTAGGTACTGAGCGAGATAAGGCGTCGGGAACGATGTTATCTTTACCTTTCCGATGTACGATGGTGAAGTTATGTTGTTGAAGACGTACAGACCAACGAGCTAAACGACCGTTGGGGCTTTGTAGATTATTCAGCCAGATAAGCGAGTGGTGATCCGTGATCACAGTAAAGTGAGAACCCTTGATATAGGGACGAAATTTCTCTATTGCCCATATAACACCAAGACATTCTTTTTCGGTGGCGCTATAGTTGCGTTCCGCCTTTTTAAGAGAACACCTAATGTAGCTAATGACTTTTTCGTCATCACCCTGTTGTTGAGTCAGCACAGCACCCAGACCAAAATCAGAGGCATCAGTCTGTATAGTAAAGGGTAAAGAAAAATCAGGACAACTCATCACTGGAGCTGTTACCAAGTGTTCTTTCAGCAGCTTAAACGCCTGCTGACATTCTGAAGACCAATTAAATTTAGAATTTTTCTTAGTCAAAGCAGTAATCGGAGCAGTAAGAGCAGAAAAATTTGGGATAAAGCGACGATACCACGAGCACATACCAACTATGCGTCGTACTTCAGTTACAGTAGTAGGAGGAGGAAGATTAAGAATGGCCGAAACTTTTTCTGGGTCGACATGAAGTCCATGGCGATTTACTACGTATCCCAGATAACGGAGTTCCGGTCGGCATATCATGCATTTATCTCTGTGAAGAGTAAGACCTGCAGAATTTAAACGAAAAAGCACTTTCTGTAGTACCACCAAATGTTGTTAGAAAGTCGGGGTAGCGATGATCACATCAACTAAGTATGCGAAACAGAAAGGTTCGAGATCAGCACCAAGCACACGATCTATAAGTCGCTGTAATGTCGCTGGAGAATTATGAAGACCAAATAGCATTTTAGTAAACTGGTATAAACCTCTACCAGGCACCGTAAATGCAGTAATCGCTTTAGAATTAGAAGAAAGAGGTATTTGCCAATAAGCAGAGCGAATGTCCAAACTAGTTAAGAATTTTGCGTCTCTCAGGCGGTCTAGAATCGTAGAAATGTAAAGCAGGGGATAGGCATCTTTTTCTGTAACCTCATTGACCTTTCTAAAATCGATGCAGAAACGATACGTGCCATCTTTCTGAGGCACCATAACAATAGGGCTAGACCAAGCGCTATTAGATGGTTCTACATTATAATTTGAATTAGGGCCGCTATACTTGCGGCCACGTCCCCAATGCTCCACCCGGAGGTACTACATTGGGTTTAAACGCGAAAAATAGTCGTGCTCCTAATTTATTCTTACTTCATAATTGATTCACCCTAAATAAAAACTAAATAAAAATCTAACAAACCTAAAAATCTAACAAACCTAACAAACTCTAACAATCTAACAAACCTAAAATCTGACAAAAACTGGAACAAAACAAAACACAAAACTAAAAACAGGGTTGTAAATAATGGTATCCCTAGCGCTGACTTTCGAGTGTACCCGATCAACAAGCAAAAATGAGAGGGGGAGGGATCCGTAATACCGGATAGCAGACGCCGGTTCTGCTTACCAGTGCGACCTGAAGGGTCGTCTTAAAACTATCCAAATCTAGCTAACTAATTTAAATCCATCCCTAGCTTTCCTATCGTTCCTAACTGATTTACATTATGATTACAATCTTCGCAATTCTGCTCGTCCTTCCCAAATATATACTGCAACCAAAATGGCGACAGAACGTCAAACAAAACAAATAAGCCACATAATACATGCTATATATAAATAAATATAAAGTGTAAATATAAAATATAAATAAATATAATTATGTAAATATATAAATAAATGTTTAATAAGCGTTAAGCATATAGCAGTGCACAAAATAGCGAAAGCATCACCCTATTTATCAGGTGCACTCGCACAAGCATTATGTCGGCTAGCGCTTTTACACACCAAACGTGCTTCTTAAATTATTTCAAAACTACTAATTAATGTAAATCAATGCTTGTGCGAGTACAGCCGCCACAATTTAAGTCTTACCTCGATAATAAAATTCTCCAGCATCCGAAGATCTGGTCGTCTGTAACTTACTTCTAAAGGTGGGACGGGGTGCACTGCTAAAGTCCTGGTGGGTATGCACTAAATGTTTTGGGGATCACAATCACTATCACTATCACTTCACTTTCAAGTCCTGGGGATGCGCGGTTGCACTCTGTTTTATTATCCTTGTTTACTTTATTGATTTAATTTAATGAGGGTTTATGATTTATTTGTTATTGTTTATTTGGTATTATTTATTCCCGATTTTCCGCACATAATTATGAAGATAGGCAGTGATTGTATTAATGGAGTGGGGTTTCTCGTGCATATTGGACATTTTGGTATAATTATCTTTTTCTTTTTTTTTTTTTTTTTTTTTTTAATATCAGGTTTTGGTTATGCTCGTATCCTTACTCACGCCAAGTCAATCTAAAATTTTCAATCCTCCCACCAACCCCACCGAATTTTTACACGCGGTCGTCATTGATTGTCTAATCTCGCGACCCTTCCCGCGAATTCTTTTAAGGCTGTCCAGAACGCCTTCTGGTTAACCACTTCCCGACTTCCTCTAGGCTCTTTGGCCATGCCAGACCTAGGATAGCTAGTTTGCTATCAGCCAACCCTCGATTTCCCGCCTCAAGCGGGCAGTCGAAGAGCACGTGCTCTGCGCTTTCCGCGCCCTCACCGCATTCGCAGCGGTCGCTATTGGTTAGACCGAACCTTTGTAAATACGCCTTCAGGGCGCCGTGCCCTGTTATCAACTGCACCATTTTGTGATCGAGCTTAACCTCGATCTTACCTCTGGCTTCTATGCTCGGTATGAATTTGTGGGTCAACCTGCCCGTGGCAGCGTTGTTCCACCTCTCTTCCCATTGTCGAATTGATTTTTCGCGCAGCTTTCTTTTGATTAAAGACCTCGGTATCGACGAATGTGATATTCGAAAGTCGCCCGTCGCGGCCTCTTTAGCTAATTCGTCAGCCCTATCGTTTCCTACGTTACCATTGTGCGACCTGACCCAACAGAACTTTAAACGTCGAAACTCTAGCGCCGTACGCGCTATCCTCCAGACGTCCGCTTGGAGATCTGTCGAGGTGTTCATGTTTGTTAAAGCCGTTAGCGCCGATTTACTATCACTGATTATATAATACTCGTCTCTGCCCGTATGGTTTATTACGTAATCGATAGCCTCTCGTATGGCTACCAATTCGCACTGGAAGATAGTGCACCAGTTCGCGAGTTTGGTTTGAAACCGAAACACCTCCCTTTCCTGCTTATACACGACAAACGCCGCGCCTGCTTGCCCATCGTCCATACGTGAACCGTCCGTATAAATTCTGATACCCATCGCGTCCTCATCACCTTCGACAAACTCGATCCTCTAATATCAGCCGGGTGCCCTAACTCAGATACAACAATCTTTCTTGCAATTTCCTATTACCAAGATTAAGATCTTCGATAATTTCGCGCCCTTTTCCTATATTTATTAATCGTCTATCTCTAATCTCCTAACGACATATTCGATAGGAGAGTCCTACTGATCACCAGGACAGCCTCCGTGGAGGTGGTCCTGTACGCCCTCGCCGCTTTTACCGCGGTTATGCGTTGTACGCTCGTCAATTGACGCATCTCCCGGACTTTACAACCTTCTGCCCATACAGAAGCTGCGTACAGTATTGCCGGCTCAATTGCTCCGGCATAAACCGTCCTCAGCGATTCGCCCCTGAAACCCCACTTTATTTTAGCCGCCGCCATCATTTTATTTGATATTTCGCCGCCCTTACTTTTTACGTATTGTACGTGCGCTTTCCAATTTAATTTATTGTCGATCTTGACGCCGAGGTAGGTAATACAATCTTTAAACGGGATTTTCTCCTCCTAGCTCTAACCTAGGAGGTCTCTGTCCTGGTTTCGTGCCGAAATAAAGCGCCTCTGACTTCGCCGTGTTAAATTTTAATTTTACCGCCTGCGACCATTCGTGTAATTTATTAAGCGCCTCGTTCGGTTTTGTGCGCATATCCATTAACAATCTCGATCTTACAATTAAAAGTGTGTCATCTGCAAACCCAACGATTGAGCATCCTGCGGGCAACTTGACCCTAAAGATGCTCTCATACAACAACTTCCAAAATGTGGGACCAGAACATGACCCTTGCGGGCATCCCTTTCCACCTCACGCGACAGAACTTCACCCGGAATTTCAACCTGTGCTAATCGCCCGAGAAATAGCTCTTGACCAAAGACATCAAGTTTCGTGGACAACTCCTACGATCTAACTCGCAAACGATTAATGGCCACCAGGCAGCATCAAATGCTCCTGAAATGTCCAAAGCAACAACGACACAGTACTCTTTGGCATCTCTTGCCTGCTTAATTTCCCCGACAACGAACTCTAACGCGTCGATAGTCGACTTGCCCTCCACGAAACCAAACTGTCGGTTATTAAAACCGCCGCTGCCTCGCACTAGGTGTTCAACACGCGTAGTAATAACACGATCTAAAACTTTCCCCAGCACCGGTAGCAAGCTAATTGGACGATAGCTGCCCGGATCTGACGCATCCGCCTTTTTAGGTTTGGGTATAAATTTCACATTCTGGATTTTCCAGCAACGCGGAAAAACGCCCCTTTCTAAACAAAGATTAAACAACCCAACAAAGACACACGGGGCTAACAGGCACGCTTGCAGAGCTGCGTCTGAAGTGATTCCATCATGTCCCGGTGCCTTCTTAGGGTTCATCCTCCTAAGAGCCCTGACGACCTCGTGAACTAGGATTGCCTTATCGGCACCTGTTCCTTGCGCCTTTGCAGCTTCCCGACGTATTAAATCGTGCGACCCTTCATCCCCCTCGGGATTATCCGATGGGAAAAATTTCTCTAGTAAATATTCCGCTGTGGTTTTAAAACCTTCCGTGTATTCGCCATTTGTTTTCTTTATATTACTGAGCGCGATTTTTTGTTGTTTTCCTCTAATTACGCGGTGTGCGGTTCCCAGGGTTCTTTCTCTGAGTTTTGCGTGCAGAATTCTTTAAATTTATTCGTTCGCGTTTCTTCTATTAATATTTTATATTCGCGGTAACTTTGATTATATTCTATTCTCCGTTGTTCTCTTATATCTCCCGAGGCGCGTTGATAGCGGCGCCTTAGGTTACGCGTTTCTGCCCGCTTGGTGGTTAGTTCCCGGGTCCACCAGGGTACGCTGTCTTTAAATGTTTTCTTTTCGGCATGGAATACGACGACGCGTCTACCACCGCGTCGTTTAATTTTTCGCGAGTGTTTCTACTTCGTCTGCCTCTCGGCAGTTAAATAGCTCATTTTCGAGCACAGGATACTTTCGCCAAATTTTTGTTTAAATCGCTCCCAATTTGCTTTTTATTACAGAACCGCGGAAATACAGTTAGCTGCTCGTTTGCACTTGTTTTGGTTTCAACGTCCCATGTTATTAATTTATGATCAGAGAGCGTTTCCTCGTCCGACCTTAATTTCCAATTACAAATCGTTTCTAACATTTCGTGCGAGACTGCAGTAATATCTATAAAACTGCTGCCTCTATGCGTCTCAAACGTAGGTAAATCATTAGTGTTTATCACACTAAGATCCCATTCCGTAAAAGATCAGCAACCTGCGAGCCTCTATCGTCTTCGATAGGGCTGCCCCATAGTGGCGACTTGGCATTAAAATCTCCCCAATGACTAGATTTTTATTTCTGCCGATTTTACGAATAATATTATCTACTTCATTTATCAAGTCTTCGGTTTGGATTTTCCGCCGGGAATCGACCGGCGGGAGGTACACGCTTATTACATAGAACGCATTTTCCCCTGATTTGATTTCGGCCGTCGTTACAAACTCGTTCGATAAATTATTTAATATAATTCCGGCGCACGTTCCATTATTTATTATTATCCGCTACGCGGTCGTTCACTATTCGCGTTTAAGACGGTAACCCTCTCCCAAAACCTGTTATTTTGTGGCCATACAGGTGCGGTTCCTGTATAAACCCGATGTCGATATTATTTTCGATGAATAACTTTACGAAGTTATTTGTTGCCCTCTACCTTTCCCGAGATTTAGTTGCGCGAATTTAATCTTCTTGCTTCTTATGGACTTTGTTTTATCTTCACAGTCCATAATCGATGTTTCGTGTGATTGCGTGCTTCAGACGTTGCATCGTGGGGCATCTACTCGACTTGGCGTCGTGGCGCGTATCGACCTTCGCGCCACCGCCAGTTCTGTCGTTTGCCCTAGCGCAAACCACACAGCAGGGGACTGCCTTCCGGCAATTCTTGAATTCATGCCCGACCTCGGCACAGTTACCGCACCACTGTACCTTCTCCCTGCACTCCATCGATCGATGGCCGTACTCGTAGCACCGGTAACACTGGGTCATCGAGAAGTGGTCCCGGGCCCATACTCTTCGCCACCTGAGGTTAATAGCATCAGCTAATATACGTCTTCGAAGTGTGGGGGTCACTTCGAAGACTACGTTGGCGAAGGGATCTCTAGGGCCCTTTCCGCCAAACCTGAACTTCTCTCTCAGGTGGTCTTCTAGCTTCAAATCGCCGAAACGGGGATTCTGGCTCGCAATCAACCGCAGAGCTCTTCAGCCTTCATCCCCGCTTCGACCCCGGAAGAACGACCCGTGGACGTTTCTTCTCGATGGTCTTCGCCACGAGTTCCTTGCAGTTCCCGCCGACCTTCAACTGCAGTTTCTTGGCGTCGTCGCGACCTGCGCACTCCACAACGACACCGCCCCGGCGCGTCCTACGAGCTCCGACAACAACAAACCCATCTCGAGCGGGATCGACCTTCTGCTTCAGGGTCGTCATCACGTCGTCCTTCTGGCCTGGCCTGGCGTCGACCCACAGCAAACGTAGGGCAGATCCTGAAGCTGCAGCGGCGTAGGAGACCTTGCGCTGCACCGACGCACCCTGACTCTGGCCTCCTGAAACGACAGAATTCACCGCCGGACTTCCCCAACAACACTTGCTCTCCTGAACCATCTAAACAAAGACGCAGTGCCCTAACCATACCTATCAGTTGGTTCGTCACGTCACGGATATCATCCACGGCGTGCCGAACCATCTTCCTATCCTCCACGACGATAGTGGCGGAGGTCGTCGGCACCTTCCCATAGACGGCAGCGTGCGCCTTCCTCACCCTAAACTTTAAGAGTTCCAGCTCATCGAGGTCGCTAGCATTAACGCTACCGTTGCTGCTAGTCGACATCGTGCGCTGGGCTCTCGAAGTAGAGGGCAATTCTGGCGCCGCAACCACCACGGGAGGCCCTGACTCCCCAGACACGACCGCCGCAGACGCAGGCTCCTTCCCTACCTCCTGTACCTCCTGCTGAGTTTCTAACAAGAAGTCCTTTAGCACTACCTTAAGCTGTTTCCCCAACAGCGCCCTCCGCCGCCGACCTAGCAGACTCCGACCGATCGCCCTCTTCCTCCTGGGCAGCGGCTCCTCATCGCGGTGGACCACCATGCTGACAAAACTAGCAATAAAATGACACCTAAAACGCAGCTCAAAAACGTCCTAACCGTTACGACGCTAAAAGAACGACGCTAGAAGAACGCAAAACGTTGGTCCAATAAAAATGTTTTGTTTAAAGGTGAACCGTAAACAACCTTGTATTTATTAAAACTTCAACCGCCCAATTAAATATCAAATTTTAACAAAAATACAACAAGCACTAAGCGTCAAAATAACAACTAGAATCAAATAAATTTCCTAACGCAATAAAAATATCTCGATTTAAAATGTACGGTAAAGAACGCTATTTATTTATTTTAAATTTTAAACCGCCAAATCAAATTTAAATAAACTAATTACTTCAAAATATTAAAATATCTAATTTATAAATAAGAACACTTTATTTTTAAATGTGTAATTAACAAAATAAGGTCGAGCGCAATCGGAATGTGGTAACCGGAAATGACCTTTCACTTAATCGCTTGGTAACTAGCACAACCCGTAACTGTTACACCGCTTAATTACACCAAAATCGATTTTAAAGGAACTTTTAAATACGGGAGAACTTAAATTACGAAAAATTTATATTAAAATTGTTTTAAAATTTACAGTTTTTGAGTTATTTATTTGATTTAAAAGGGCTTAGATTTTTGTTTTTGGTTATTATTTTATTATACGCGCACTATAAAAATTCACACACTTTTGGTTGTTTTACCCGGTTTTTACTTGATTTAGGCGGATTTTATTTTAAATTTATTATTAAAATGCCTTTTAAGTTATTTCGAAATTGTTTTTGAGTATTAGTTGAGTAGACCTTTGTTTTATTAACCCGAGGTTTATTTAGTTTATTTTAAAACGCGGATTTGGTTTAAATTACAAAGAAGGCGCGATTTATTTAGTTTAAATTCTGTTTTAAAATTTTTATTTTACTGCCCTGTATTTATAATTTGATGGCACACAATTATAAAAATAAAACACAATAAAAAGCAAAGCTTCAAATAAAATAATACAACAATAAATAATATAAACCCTAGATAAAAACTTACTGTTATTGCTGAAGCGGGAGCTCGGCAAAAACACGTCCGCTCGCTTCAAGCGGCAACTAGAAAGTAGATGGTTCTACAACACTACTTTCTAGCATCTCATCCAGAGCTTGATTGACATGTCGAAGTACCGTAGGGGACATGGGATAATATCTTTGCTTGATAGGACTGGATGTCGTACGGATCTAATGTTCAATGAGATTAGTACAGCCCAAAGGTAAAGTATCATCTTTAGGAAACATCTGTTGGACTATACGAGACAATGCGGATTGTTGTGTGTTCGATAGATCGGAAAGAGCATTGATCTGACTGATCGAGACAGTAGAAGAAGAACAGAAAGTCCATTGACCCGCTCGAAAATCCGGGACAACACCCATGGATTTCCAGAAGTCAATGCATAAGATCAGAGACAGAAATAGAAGGAACGACTAGGACGTCAAGAAGAATAGTTTTATTTTCGACTGACATGGGTAAAGTAAGTGACCCGAGAATGTCACAAGATTGACCATTGGCTACCGTACAGCTGTGAATCTCCGTTTGGGACAAAGGCAAAGAAAGAGAATAGAGAATATCCCAACCAGGACCACCAATAATAGTGCGAGAAGCGCCAGAATCAAGTAAACCCTTAAATTCGATGTCGAAAATGGTCACAGTAAGATAAGGTCTGTCGTCCTCACGAGAACTAGCTAAAATAAAATCCAGAACATATTTAGATCGGTCATCAAGACCAGAGAAAGGATTTTCTGAGGAGATAATAGGTACCGAGACAGCTGTAGAAGGAATCGGGTCGGTTTCTCGGCTTAGCGACTCGATCGGTAGTTTAAATTCTTGTTACACCTCGTGCAACTGGCACGGGTAACATTAGGTGTACCACAACCATAGCAATGAAGTATTTGCGGTTTAGTACAGGAAGGAGACTTGTGTCCTCGTTGGCCGCAGTTCTAACAAGTAACGGGAGAATTAGAAATATTTTTAGGAGCATCACTTGCACCAGGTGTAAGTGTTTTCGAAGTAGTGACATCAGAACGGGGAGGGACATAAGCGGACGTAAGTTTGCTGCGGCCCACAGGACCTGTATAAGCTAAGTCGGGCTCTATGAGTTGAGAAAAGTTCAGAGCAGGAGGAGGCTTGAAATTATCTGCTTGGATTTTGCGCTGTTCCAGTCTGCAACCCACCCGCAAAAGTTCGGCAATAGTATTCAGATCCAGCAAAGCTAAGTTGGTTTGGTAGAAAGGTGTAAGGTTTGGTAAAATAATATGGAGTTTCTGTAATTCAGAGAGAGAGATTGTTAGACGAGCAAATAAATTTTCCATCGTAGCTAAATATACACCAATAGACTCTGAGGGACCCATAGTACGTTGCTTTATTTCCTCCAAAAGTTTTTCGTCGTAATTAACAGGTTCTTATTCTTCCCTTAATAGGCGAATAACATCCTGCCAATTAGTTAGGGATTTTCGATGTGCTCTGAATAAAATTAAAGCTTTTTCTGAAAGTAAGTCCGATGCCGAAGAAAATAGTTGAGAAGCAGAAACGTTGCGTGCCGAGCATAATTCGTCCACGCGTAAGAGAAATGCATTTAACGACATACGGTCATCACCCGAAAATTTTAAGTCCCATTTAGACACCAGATGTCCATAACCAGACGTAGCAATTGATTTAGAAACAGATATAGGTATAGGTAATTCATCCGAAGATTCAGCAGAAGTAAGATCATTTTCAGTATCCGTAGCAGTTGGATTAATAGTAGCCGTAGAAATAAGTGGTACCCTAGGGGAAGTGGAAGAACGTTTGAAGCGACGGTATAATCTATCGCAATCACTGCGGAAATTGCTGACACATAGCAACAACTTTCGCTGCATTACGGTTTCAGCGTCAGAAGTCACATTCATACGTTGGATTCTCCCTTTAAGATGCATAGCAAGGCTAATAATACGTTTGCCGTCGGCAGTTGAAATATCACCATTAAAGTCTTTGACTTTCGTCGTTAACTCAGTTAAACCCTCGGTCACGGCTTTATTATCCGCCTGGAAATCGACACCAGATTTAAGTGGACTTAGCGCTTCGGAAGATTCCATTTTTAAGATATTCCTCAAGGACTTACGAAGTTCGGATACAGGTACCTTTGCATCGAACCCACGCGAACCGACTTCATATTTGAGTTCAGCCTCATGTAACCGATCAACTTTTAATCTCCAAAAGTCACCCATTATTACCGAATCGACAAACAACACCCAAATATTTAAAGACACAAAAACGACTTATTAGGTTGGTTTGCCAGAGAAACCAAATTAACGAAATAACTGAATACTAAACACAATCCAGTTCAGACGAGAAGGGAGAAAAAAAAATAATTCGAGTTGCTACACCAAACAAAAAAAAATCAATGTCAAAAACCATCAAGGTCAAAAAATAAATTAAGAAAAATCAAGAACAAATCAAGCCCCTTGTTTATCGGGCAGCCACGTTTACCGAGTCGGGCCCCACATTTATCGAGTCGAGCCCCACGTTGGGCGCCTAAAATTATGTTACGTATTTCTAGTAGACGCCACGTTGTGCGTCAAAGTTCTTCGAACACACGTGAGTCGAGTTTCACCAACTCTACCACTCCTAGTTCAACCAGAAAAACCGTATCTTACACTTAATTTTTGACATCTCGCAAGCAAGAAAAAAACACGACCCTTTTTTGTTTATATCTAATCCTACTAGTACAACTTCTGATCGCCTACCTAGACTGTATATCCACATATTAATTACAGCGGGATTATTTATTAATGACAAGTGGAGAGTAATTTTACGAGTATTCCAATTTACAACTAAACCATCTTTTAAAATTAATACCGGCGAGTCAACTTGCATATCAATCTGAAAACTAAGCGGAAGGATTTACTTTATACAAACCGCGATCCAAAAACGATGTATTTTAAGAATTAAGTAGACTAAAAATGTTAGGCCACCAAAAATGCACGTTACACACCAGCAACCACTTTCTCGATCCCTCTTTACAAAAAAATTTTAAAATTTTCGCCAAATTTAGTCGACATAGCAACCTAAATGTCTCTAACGCCTATCAAAGTCGCAGTCCAAAAATCTAAGTTCCTATTTTAAAAATAAAAAACTAACTTCACCTACACTCAAATTATTTCCACAAAGTAAAAGGTAAAATTAACGTAAATGCCTTATTGCGCTAACATATGTTTCGCCTTAAAAAAATTTTAAATCTCAAACATTTTCTTCAACATTTTATTACAAGTCCCATTCAGTTAACAAAATTTTCTCTCTTGCCAAATCCCTTAGGATTAATCTATATCAACATTACTATACATACCTTTATCAAAACTCTATTAATAATCAAAAATAAATATAAAAATTCAAATATTCGTCCTGCCTTAAAGAAATCTGTGGTGTCTTCAAACTTTATTTCTGAATAAATAACTACCTCCATGCCGTCGTACATCATAATTATGTTTTCCCAAAAAGATTCTTAATCCGATAACTGTCGAATTATGACTTTTTTTCACATCCTCACTCTAAAATCATAACTGAATTCATTTTTCACAAAAGTCCACATTGTGTATAAATTTCCATTTGAAAGAACTTTTTTTTCCATTTTCAAGTCACCATCAGTCAATTTATCTTATTGAAAAACTAACCCAAACAAAACAAAACAGCTGCAAGGTTTAAAAAAATCCATCAAATAAAAAAACTGCTTTCCTTTTAGAAAAATTACTCTTAAAACTACACAACCATAATTTAAAAAATTGTCTTGATAAAAAAAACCAGCGGCCCTAATAAAAAAACAACTTAAAAGTTTGTCAAAATCTCCTAACATTTAAGAAAAAATTCCCTATCGAAAAAGAGATCCTAAAGATGTTCACCAAAAATTTTAAAAACAGTTAAAATGTAAAAAAACAGTCCTACCTATAAAAAGATTGACTCGAAGTTGAAAAAAATACTTTAAAATTGAAAAACCTACACGTTGAAAAAACAACAAAAATTTTTTACTATAAAACAACGAAAAACTATGTCGTACTAGAAAAATATATCTCATGATTGGGCGCCATTGTTACGAGTGAAGTATATGCTAAAGCAAATTTAAATTTTGATTTGCCCTACACGGGCGAAGACTTTGTAACAATAGAGGAGTGCCTTGGCTAACTGCAATGTTACGGAAGTGGCTTCCTATGGATAGATGAGAAAAACAAATAAAGTAACAATAAAGAAATACAAAAATGGTAAATAACATGGATTCAAATTAAAAATTTTATATTACATTAACACTTACCCCGAAAGGTCTTATCTTTGTCAATATCGAGGGACGCCAAACACCGGAAACTTTGTGATGTCATATCCTACATGGAGGACTGTTATGCCGCATAAAATTCCCTTGCTTCGGTTATTCTACTTTCGATCGTCCAGTTTTCTATTAAAATGAAATATTTGTTCCTGACACGATTAACACTGGGGTAGCTGGATATCTTTTACAAATCCAACTACCTATTTTCTAAATAATCAAGGTAAACATTCGCCTAAAACCTAACCTCTACTAACGTAAATACATAATTTGAGTACATTTGCACATATAAATTTACTTTTCTAAATATAACTTATTTGCATTCTGGCCAAGTGTTGTTGAACTAAACCCCAAAGAGAATCTTAAAGAAAAACTTAACCTAAATCCATCTACAAAATCTTCAAAGCTCCACATTTTCCTGATTTAATTATTACAATGAATCCCAAATTACGTTCCTCAAACAAGAAAACAGGCCAATACCAACGTTGCACAGTAACTTTGTCCTTTCCAAAATATTTTACATCTAATACTTTTAATACCTTAAATTTTGCTAATGAATTTCGCATCTCAATTTGCTAATTACTCCAGTAAATTAATTATTTTTACCTAATTACTGTGTTATTACCAAAATAAACAATTAACATTTAAAAATTAATTGTATTGTTTCTAAAACGTTACATAAACGTAATAGCTTTCAATTCCAAAATTTCTACCCACTATCAGGATTTTTTCTAAGCATTTAATAAAGATCGAAACACAACAGCTGTCTGACCCCAAATTACATCCAGTTTCATACAATTTTTTTTTGAAGCTCTGTACATCTTCCTAAAACAACTCACTATTATTCCAACTTCCCCTTTAAATTAACATTGCTGGGAAATCTAGCATTAAGACCCTTCTTCGGCTCCATTTTATGTCTAAATTTTCATGCGTTCAGGTGACCAATTTCTATGAGACGGTCCTACTTATTCAATCTCAATTGACTTTATTTTTTAAGTACCTTTCTACTTCGTATATTGTCGTGGGGTTTTCATTTATTGTACAATATTGCCATTACGTTTATGACAAATAACACATAGGAAGTCTTTGTTGTACTGTAATTTACGTAGGTGTATCTGTAATTTTTTTAATCTAAAATCTTATAATGGCACACATTGTAGTTTAATGTATAAAAGATTAGCTCACTTCTTTGTAACCCGATACGTGTGTATTTTCATAGCTTGGCGTCTGAATGCTATATTGTAGTAAGGTGTATTTGTGGATTAAAAAACAAAAAGAAAGCTTTAAGGTTAGATAGGTTACTTTAAAATTATAGAAAACTACCTCAGGTTTAAAAAATTTTTCCTCACAAAATCATTTTCAAGTTAAGTGATAAAGCTTTTAACCAACAAAAATTTAACAAAATCGCAAAAAAAATCTAATATTTCAAAAAGCCCTAAACGTGTGTATCTTCATGGCTCAGCATCTGAGTGCTACATAGTAATAAGATGTATTTGTGGTTTACTTTTTGATAACTGCATCGATGTTTATTAAAACCATGTCAAGGCCTGAAACTTATTCAGCAACTTCTTAAAGCTCGTATTTGAAGTGCATATTAATGAGTTTCCTTCCATAATTCTGAAAGTTTTTTTTAAAAAAAGCACGAAACGCTTCTACTACATAATTTAATGGTTATAATTGATTGGTTTACATTCGTGTGGTTCTAGATTAATTTTCAACCAGTTTTTCAAATTTTACTATGTATTTACAGAAATAAACTATTATATTTCTGGTTTTCAGTTTAATGGGAACAAAAGTACGGATTGATTGACAAGTCTTGATTTTTAAACACTTTTATATGAAATTAAGATTCTACAGGGTGCTATCATAACAAATTAGTCCATTCAAAATTAAATATTATTTCTTTTCTGCCTAATTGACGATTAGCGTAACGCATCGCGTGACACATTTTTATAATATTTTTGGAACCGTTGCCTTCATTATTTCACTATAGAGGAAAAATTAACGAAACATTCGAGAATTACTTGCAAAGTTTGACAAAACTTTACATTTAAAGAAGCTTAGAAACAAGGTAGCGTTTCATCCATCAAATACACGAATTTATAGTATTTTTTATTAGTCACCGGAAACGCTAAAAACAATCAAGAACAAGTGTGGTGTAGGGTAGATTATTTTGTCTATTGTGAATACAATAACCCATAATTGTTCTGTGGATCACATTAAGGGCGAAGACTGTATAGGATGTTTATTACAGTGCTATTACACTTTGTTGCAGATATTCAAAGAGCATTTATTTACCGATGTATTACGGCTTTGTTAATCAACTTAAGATACGGGAAAATATCTGTTTTATAATCACCTTTTTCTTAATATTAATAATAGAGGGGCGCTCATTTGGACTAAAATATAAATCATCAACATTCTGTAGCGCGTTAGCGTTACGTTAAATACAAACCGGAAGCAAGAAAAGAAAAATTAATCTCAAACGGACAGTTAATATTGAAACGTACTGCATAATTTTGATTTCATATAATAGTGTTCAGTAAGCAAGACATTAGTTTTATTAAAATTATAAACTTAACAACCACAAAAGTATTGTTTTCTTTATGGTGCAAAATGCATATGAAACCCGTACTTAGGTTCATAAATTACTTTAAGCCACAAATAGGGTAAACAAAATATTTATTTCAGTAAATTTTTATAGAGGAATCATGTCATTTTAAGAAAACTTTTAAAATAAAGAAGTACATAACCGTAAAATTATTATTAGACATGTTTCATATTATTATTGTTCTAAATAGAAGATAGCTTTTGAACCACTAGAACGATAGTATCTTAGCACTACTAAGAAGTCGTCATTCAACGGAAGTCGGTAAGCAATTCCGGAGTTATGCTACTTTATTTCCAACGTAAATGTCTCCCCCTCCAATGGAGGTTGAAGCACTCTGACGCAGGTTAGAGAGGACAACGTCGTTCCAACCGTGAAGACTGATCTTAGCTTAATCCGAAACCAGAAAGGTAAGCATATAACCTCAATATCGGTGTGAAGCACAACTTTATGTAGTTTTCACTGGCGTTGGTGTTACGATATTTATCGGCTCAACATTTCTCCATGCTGAGTTCTAGAAAAGTTCGTAAATCTAAATTAATACTCTGAATGTTAAAGCTTTTTAAAATTAAGTGTAACAATCGACTAAAAGCTTCAAAAAAAAAATTAAAAAAAGTCTCTGAACAAGAGCTTACATATTCACGGAAAACTTCAATTACATTTGTCTATACGAGCTATCTGGTTTTCTAAACCGTATCAAAAGTTGCGGTACCGGCCGAAACAATTGTCACGTTTTACAATATATATTCTAATTTCTAGTTTTAATGTAAATTCCATTTCTAAAAAGAGCTTTTCTATTTCCATTAATATACTTTTTAGGATAGATTAAAGATTTTTTCATTCAAATTTGTTAAACTACGTATATTCGTTTACTTCATTTCAACGACAATGAAGCTAGCTACTCTTCAACTATTCATATGATAAATTTTACATTTATGGTTGATCATAATACATTAAAGGCTTAGTGCTGTCTCTTTAGTTTCCCTATAATACCATCAACTGTATTTGTTATGGCTGGTATAAACATAGCTTGCAATTTCTACTGGCATGCGGATAATATATTATTCTATAGGTTACCACACCTAGTTCAATTATTTTAAGTGTTTTAATAGGAGGGTAAATACTGGAACTTCAGATACTATAGTTAGTCTAAGCGCTCCTTTAAACTTAATGAGAGGGCTGCGAATTGATCGTTAACCGAGTAAGTAATCTATGAATATGCATTAAGCTTTCACTGTAATGGTGAAATACATTTGCTTTGAGTCTGCGATCATGTATTAAACTGAATGTCTAGTGGGCAAGTTGAAGTAAGACCGATCATTATACAGATGGCTTTCCTTGATTCCTTACTGTATTATGTAAGGTCAAAAATATATTTACAAATAGTTGTTGTTCGAACGAGATCATAAAATTCAATAATAGCCTATAAACTGACGTTTCTTTATTTCCAGTAAAGTTAGTCAAGCATTCTTAAGACGAAACCCAGAGCAAAAACCGTTGCTAAAATTTAGTTTTTCTAGTTATTCTAGTAGCTAGTCGATTACACCCAGAACGTCTTCGATATTTCGTGGATCTTTGATCAAGAGCGTAAGGTCCAATCGATTGATCTCGAAACATATTTTAGTGATCGGCTACCAATGTCCAATATCTTGTGAGATTTTAAATTATCTTTATAATAAGTGAGAATTAGCAAAAGTAATTCGACTTCAGTTTGAATTCAATACAGATTTGTACACCATATTTTTTAAACATAGTATATACTACGCAGTCATCGTTTGTTTCAGATACCTTATTTAGGAAATTAAGCGTACTGCAATAAACGTAACAAACTTTATTGATGGTAGTTATTATCACACCTAACTTTGCAAATGATTCGGATAACAAATATGCGAACAAATTTTAAAAAAAAAGTCCCCTAGATTAGAATTTTGCACCAACTGACGTTTTAATTCGCAAGTACCGCGAGTTACATATCTCCCAAATCAATATATGTATAACTAAATAGAAATTATTAAGAAACTTCAGTTACATGCAACATTGTAATTCAAAGATAAATAAAGAAAAGGTTATTGAAAGTTCACAAGCAAGTTGTGAGAACGGATGTGAATACAATGTATTCCAGACGTAAGTGATACTGCAGGTGCAGATCACAGACGGTTATAAAATCACAATTATTAGAATTGAGATTATTACTTTGTATTATATAATTGAATAAATAAATAAGCAGACATAAGCTCTGCAGTTCCCACAGAAATGTGAGGGTATGGTCAACATAAATACCCCAGGAGCCCTAAGATAGTCGGCCAGTCTTGAGCCGCACAACTTTGCATTGTTGGTTGTTTAGGCTACCCGCCCTAATTTAAATCCATTTTACAGTAATTTCGACTTAGAGTAATTTTATATAGTTTTGTAAAATTCCGTTTGTAATTTCTGTTTAAATAAAAATTGTTATAAGAGTTTTTGGAAGAAGACTTTAAAAAGGCAGCTCCCAAGGCCCAAAACGTAACTGGCGAAGTCCCATGGATCCAGAAGGTGACAAGGAAACCCAAATTCGAAGAACTGGTGGTTTGAAATTGCAATTCCCAATCTGGAAGAACAAAACAAAATTTGGACAAGGTACAAAATCGGCCGAGCCCAAATAAACAAAACCTGTACTAGGTACAAAATCAACCAAGCCCAAAAAGGAAAAGAGATAAAAGCGACGATGAAAATTATGTAAGTTCATTTATCTTAACCAATTTTTCTTTTTCCAGTTATTGATATTAGCTAATAAGAATTTTTTATGTACAAGTTTTAATTATTATTATCATAATTTAGTATTTATACCATTTATGAAAGAATTTAATTATTTTTAACAAGAGAACTATAAAGACGCATTTCTATGCGCGAATTATTACAAATTATTACAAACGAAACGATCTATTCAGCAAAGTCTGAAAGCTTAATGTATAAATAAAACGCACATCTTATTATAGCAATTAATTACGGAAACGATTCATTCAAAACTTAACTTTCATCAAATTCTATAAATTAAACACTTCAGTGCAACAATTGAAGGAAGTGTATAATTGTAGAAGCATTTCTGTAATTTATTATTGAAAAAATTTACTCAGCACAAGTTTGAAACAAAGCGTGCAAATCACTGAGATAAAAAACCACTCAGAAAACTTGAAACTCTATAATTGAACATTCAAGGTATCGAGACTGTACAATTATATAAGAAGCATCCACGCACTTATTAATGCAAAAACCTGACGAGATAATTATAGCAACTTATTACTGCAAACACCAATTACTCACCAATACTGAAATAAAAACGTACAAATTATAAAGTTATTGCAAAAGTTTATTACTTACATAAAACCATTCAGAAAACTAAAACTTGATTCGCAACAATTGTAGCATCTGCGAAGTATAAAAATATACAAATTCAAGGCGACAGTAATTGAGACATTACCAACCAAAAATTCTTTAATGTAATTATAACAATTGATAACTACATATAAAATATAAGTAAAGCGCTTCTTTAAATAACATATACAATCCAAACTGAAAAGTAACAATACAAATTGCAAAATAAGTCTCAATTTATACAAAAACCTGATATTAATTATTACTGAAAACGGCTATTAATTATTAGAACAATCATAAATTCCTACAAAAAGCTCTATATTGAGAGTATTTCTTAATATAAAGGGGATCAAGCACTATTAGGCAACTTTATTATCGCGTGTGAAATATTTTTAAAAACCTTTTTTTAAACCAGGAGACAACGAGCGCAATGTTCTACTTTTACGCCTAATAATGAGTAAACTGACCGGACGGGCACTAACACTAAATTGTCAGTCGAAACGATCTTGAACAATGGGAAGACTTCAAACGTATCCTATTTGCATATTTCGGAGACCAAAGGAACATCAAATGTTTAATCCGCGATTTAATAAACTCTAGAATGGAGAACTACCGATCACCATACCAATTTGAAATGAAATGCCAAGACGTAGGAAGTTTAATTCTGACAAAATTAAAAACTGAAAAACCCGCCCAAAATATTCGATCATTGAAGACAAAAATGTACGACGAAATGGCACTAGACGCCTACATAAACGCACTACCTGAACGGTTATCAGACAAAATAAGATTCCAACATCCTCAAAATCTAGAAGAAGCAATGAATATGATTATAGAAGAAGAAAACGTTATATATTACCGAAATAGACTATGTAACCCTAAGGCAAATAAAAACTACTCACCGATAAAAACCATGCAAGCCGCGAGACAAATATCCACACAGTTAAAATTTACACCCTCTAACGCACAAATGAATCAATCGCAAATTAACAACCCAAATTTTAATAACACAAACTTCAAAAATCAATTAAGACAATTTCCTAGACCAACATTTAACTCAAATTTTACAAGACCTACAATTCCACCAAAATTTAACCAACACGTAAACCAGCCAGGGCGAGCATTCGGCGCAACCCCCTCAGAAACACACCAATGACGAATAACAACCCTAACAATTACTAAAAACCAACCCCCATGGACACTTCTTTTAGTAACACCAGACAAAATACAAAAATATCACAAATCAAACCAAATTATAATCAAAACGAAACTTCACTTCCGAAGAACTATTCCACTAAGAAGTGAAAGAATTTAATAATAATCATGACAGGAATAATTACACACACTCCAGTAGAGGCGATGAACTAAATTATTTAGAAAACTACGAACGTGAGGGACCATGTGAAAATTATGAAGAGCACGACGAGGAAGATGCGTGCTCAAATTTTCAACTAGACCGATTCAAATACGACCAAACATAATTAATTTAAATAATATCAATCAACAAATATTACCATATATAGAAATACCCCACGCAGAACTTAAATTATTAATCGATACCGGATCTTCAAAAACACTAATTAGCCCCCGAACCGTAAAAAAACATTATTTAGATTTTGTACAAAGAGAACCCTTTAAAATTAAAACATCCCATAAAACAACATTACATTAATTCATAGCAAACATACCTTTACCAAAGACTTTCAACGTAAGAATAACACATAGATTTTGCATTGTTAAATTTAATGACAAATACAACGGACAGATAGGCATGTATCTTCTAAGAAAATTAGGAGCAAACATCGACATAAAAACCGCTTACTAAGAACAAAGCACGGGCAAATCCCCATTAAATTCCAAAACAGTAATATACAAACCGAGCAAAAATACACCATAAAATCCCGGACAGAGAAACAAATAAAAATTTTAGTAAATTCAAAAAACGACGTTGGCATTATAAAGCACATGTCATTCCAACCCGAAGTAGAAATACCCACAGCATTAGTACAAATAAAGGACAATTTAGCCACTACAACAATTTTAAACTCAAATGACTTTGACTACCCCGTAGAACTATCTCTGACAAATCCAATTAACATAGAAGAAGTGAACTTTAACGAAATGGAAATAGACAAAAATTTAGAAAACGATTACAACCCTATAGAAAACAATAGGATGTTAAGAGAAAATTTAATTAACATTCGTTTCAATAACGACATTATTAACGAAAAGGAGAGAGCAATTAAAGACTTATGTTTTGAATACCGCGACATATTCCATTGCAAAGGAATACTTCTAACTTTTACTAACATAGTGAAACATAATATAGAATTAACGGATAACAAACCAATTTTTACCAAAGCATACAGACTACATTAGGCAAGCCAAGAAGAAGCTGATAGACAGGCAACAGACCTATTAGATCAGGATATTAACCAGCACTCGAACTCACCATGGAGAAGCCTTGTATTAATAGTACCAAAGAAATTAGCCGCTTCAGGCAAGCGAAAATATCGAATGGCTATAGACTATAGAAAACTAAATGAAAAAGCAGTAGACGACAAAAACCCACTACCCAATATCACCGAGATTTTAGACAAATTAGGAAAGTGTCGGTATTTTTCAATATTAGACCTCGCCTCAGGATATCACCAAGTAAAGATGGACGAAAAGGACACAACGAAAACTGCATTTAGCTCACCTAGAGGGCACTACGAATACAAACGGATGCCATTTGGATTAAAGAACGCACCTGCCACCTTTCAAAGAGTCATGGATAACATTTTAAGAGGAATCCACAACCAAAAATGTCTTGTGTACCCAGACGATATAATTGTATATTCAACATTACTGATGTTTTTGAAAGACTAAGACAAGCTCATTTTAAGGTCCAATTAGACAAAAGCGAATTCTTACAAAAAGAAGTATCATTTTTAGGACACATAATAACCCCACAAGGAGTTAAGCCAATCGCAGACAAGACAAACGCAGTACTAAATTACCCCTTACCCTAAACTAACAAAGAATTAAAGGATTTTTAGAACTTAGTGGTTATTACCGCAAATTCATCAAAGGTTCCGCACAGACAACCAAAACCCTAACGAACTGTTTAAAAAAGGAAATAAAATTGAACACACCCCAGACTTTATTAAAGCCGTAGAAAAAATTAATTGCAACTTACGAATCGCCCTCTATTAGAATACCCAGACTTTTCGAAACCATTTATATTGACAACCAACGCATCAAACGTAGCTCTAGGCGCAGTACTGAGACGAGGAAAAGTAGGTAGCGATAAACCAATCAGCTACGCATCTAGAGCCCTAAACGAGACGGAACAAAAATACAGCACAAACGAGAAAGAATTATTAGCAATAATTTGGGCAAAGAAATATTTTAGACCATACCTTAATGGAAGAAAATTCTATATATACACCGACCATAGACCATTAGTATGGCTATGCAAACTCAAGGAACCAAACTCAAAATTACAAAGATTGAGAATTAGATTAGAAGAATATGATTACGAAATTATATACAAAAAAAGGAATTTATAACAGTACCGCAGACGAGCTAAGCAGAATATAACTCAACGCAATAGAAACAGAGTCAATTATAGGCAACGTAAACGAAACAGAGATAAGAGAAGACCCAGAAGAAATAGCACCATACACTCGACACAAAACGAAGAACCAAAAACCGCTATTAAAGTATTAAACGAAGCCATAGACATAAAACCAAACTAATTTATAATTACCAAAGTTTTAACAAACCCCAATCTAGTAAAATACATAAAAACAGATAATGAGAAAATATATCAAATTCAAATAACTAAGGACGATAATGAGGAACAAATAATTAATATTCTAAAAGTGTGTCTCCCCGAGAATAAGCGTTTTTACTTTTATTTCACCACCGAACATTTATACAAACGATTTTCAGAATTATATATCAAATTATTTAATAACTCTGGCCCTGAAGTTATTATATTAGTTGTACAAGAAAACTAATAAGTCTAGACGACTCTCACGAAATAAACGCCGTGATTAGAAATCAATACGAAGGCAAAACCAACCATCGCGGAATCAGTGAAACACTAAAGCAGCTCATAAGAAGATACTACTTTAAAGATATGAAAGAACTAACTGCAGAGTTTATCAACCAATGCGAATTATGCGATAAAGCAAAATACGACAGAACACCCCCAAAAATACCCTTAATGTTAACCAAAAGACCCGACAAACCTTTTCAAAAATTACATACAGACACTCTAGTATTAAAAGCACAAAACTTTTTAACAATTGTAGACGCATTCACCAAAGTAGGTCAAGCGATACCCATCACTTCCAAGAATAGCATCGACGTAACCCAAGGATTCTTACAATATTTTACATTTTACGGTACACCCGAAACCATAACTTTAGATAAAGGCAACGAATTTAGAAATGACACGATACAAAATACCACAAAACTCAATAAAATAAAAATTCCTTTTATAACCGAAAACCACCCTGAATCAAACGGATTAATTGAAAGATTATACCTAACCCTATTAGAGCAGATCAGATTATTAAGATTAACTTACAAGAAAGAACACATCACTAGTTTAATGTCATACGCTCTAATTGCTTAGAACAATACAATCCACTCATCAACAAATTTTACACCCCTAGAATTAACATTAGGACATTCAGATCCCCGTTACCCTTATGACATACATTACAACAAAGAAGTATACCAACAGTATGCTAAAGATCATAAAAAAAACTAAAAATAACTTATGATAATGTAAAAAAGTAAACTAGATAATGACAAAGAACATATTACAACCCGCAATAGGAATACCGATTTAAATAAATTTTTAATAGGACAGACCGTATATGAGAAGAACTTTCAAACTAAAAGACACAGAACGGCCCGTTTAAAATCAAAAAGATATTAGACAAAAATATAGCCGTAGTAGACAACGGAAAAATAGTAGAATATATTCATTTGAAAAACCTAAGACACTATGTAATTTCAGATGGACAGCCATCACCCACGCCGTCAAACTCCACCCAGGTAGAATGGACAACAACATAATAGTGGAAGACATTAAAACCAACCCCGATATACTACCAGTAAAATTGGGAAGTATGCAAAACACAATAGATTACTGGACCTTCGCACAAAAATTTGATTTAACGGAACTAAAACAAAAACTATACATGATCAAAAATAATTATTACAGATTGAAACAATCAATGGACACGACCAAATTCGGAAAAGAGTACGCGAAAGAAATGCTAAACTACAACAGTATAATAGAAAACCTTTTAAGAAACATAGAAGATAAATTTAATAGATTAATATCAACAGAACAAATTACAAGACGAAAAAAAGGACTTATTAACGGATTAGGTACTACAATAAAAGCTATCACAGGCAATTTAGACAATCAAGATGCAGAACGATATGACAACGTCATACAACAGTTAATTGAAAATCAAAACAAGATAAAAACCATTGTTAGAAATCAAATATCTCTTAGCCAATCAACTATGATAAAATTCAATGATACGTTAAGACAGCTAGTAAAAAATCAAAACAGTATAGCTAATAGAATACAAACCCTTGAAACTAACATGCAAACCACAATGTTAGGAATGTGAGACTTAGTCAAATTCAATACGATTTTCGCTCAAATAATATCAACCCTTACTGTAATCCAACAAATTTTAGCCACACTAGAAAACGTTGTAACATTTGCAAAACTAAACACATTACACTCTAGTATTACAGAACCAAGTGACTTATTAATAGAATTTTTAAGAATTAGATCATTTATAACTTACAGTAAACTACCCTTCGAAGTAGCAGAATCAAACATACTCATATGTGAAAAAATAGCCATAGTGAAAGGTTATGTAAAGAACAACCAAATCACATTATTAATAGAAATCCCCATAGCAGAAAGTAACACTTATAATTATTATCATTTATTTGCTTTCCCCATCAAAATTACTAGCAGGTATCAAGTTAGTATCTCTAAAACCAAGTTCCTTTCTTTAAATGAACTCAGATATGGTTACACGAACGAAAAATGTAACGAAGTAACACTAAGTCAATAGTATGCCAATCATTAACAACAACAGGTATTCAAGAAGATAGCCCTTGTGAAGTACAATTATGAAATTTTCAAATCAATACGACAACTGTGAAGCAAAACCAGTACAAATTACCAATATGAAAATTCAAAAAGTTACGGAAAACAAATGGATTGCTGTATTTCTACAAGAAGTAGTAGCAACCGCCCACTGCAACCAAGACGAAATAAATTTAGCATCAACTGGAAGTAAAGTAATCACCCTTAAGAAAGACTGTTATCTAAAATTGAAGAACGAAATGATTTAAGTATATCGAGATCCAACAGTAACCAAGGAATTCAAAAATTTACTAGAACTACAGTTGAAGATTACACAACTTGAAGACGACGAAATCAGCAAGAAACCAATGTAACTAAAACACCTAGATTTAGACGATTTCAACCACGCTATGAAGCTAATGGACAATTACAAAGAACACTTAAGTAATTTAATAGTGCCAAAATTACATTATGATAACAGTGTTTGGACAATTTTATAAATCGTTCTAATTATTTTACTAACTATGTATGTATTGTACAAAATGTATCTTAGATATAAGAATAAAGAAAAAAATTTTAGTCATAAGAAAACAAAGATAAATACAGAAACCTTAAATATACCCTTAGGAACAGTGAAATTTTCAAAAATTAAGCAAAACCCTTAATTTTTTATCTACGTCAAGAGGAGTTATATATCCCCCAAATCAATATATGTATAATTAAATAAAAATTAAAAAGAAACTTAAGTTAGATGCAACATTGTAATTTAAGGATAAATAAAGAAAAGGTTAATGAAAGTTCACAAGCAAATTGTGAGAACGGATGTAAATACAATGTATTCCAGACGTAAGTGATACTGCAGGTGCAGGGCACAGACGGTTATAAAAACGCAATTATTAGAATTGAGATTGTTACCTTGTATTATATAATTGAATAAAGAAATAAGCAGACATGAGCTCTGCAGTTCCCACAGAAATGTGAGGGGCAGGGACAACATAAACATCCCGCGAGCCCCAAGATAGTCAGTCAGTCTTGAGCCGCACAACTTTTGCATTGTTGGTTGTTCAGGCTAATCGTCCTAATTTAATTCCATTTAACAGTAATTTCGACTTTGAGTAATTTTATATAGTTTTGTAAAATTTCATTTGTAATTTCTGAATAAATAAGAATTGTTACAAGAGTTTTTGGAAAAAGACTTTTTAAAAAGGCAGCTCCCAATGCCAAAACGTTAACTCGCGTAGTAAGAAATTACTGATTATACGATTTGTAATCCCAGGCAATGCTTGTGCATATAAAAATAAAAAGTAATCATTATTACGTGATTTTATATGAAATTACACAAGGGGTACATCTATTTCGTTGTCTTAGATTTTTGACTGGTTTTTTACTAACTTTTGAATTCTGAATAAAAATATAACCGCCGTTTTGTGTATCATATCAACTTTTTAAGGTACCCTGTCTTTTGTCTCAATAGTCGCACAAAATGTCATCATCATTAGGTCTTCAGTCCTGGAACTGGTTAGACGCGTACCATCATTGTTTCCTATTCTGAACTAACCTACACATTTCCCTGAAATTTGCACAATCTGCATCTATCACTATCTGATCTAGGTCAACATCTACCTCTTTTTTCCTATCTCTGCTTGTAATATATCCCATACTATTACCCAAAAATCCCTTAGAACGTATTCTGCCCTTCTATTTCTCTTATCTTTTTCCCCAGATATCCTTGTTTCCCTACTATTTCTATAACCTATTTGTTATTATCTTTGTCTGTCCATGCTATCGTCCTCATACATCTGAAACACAGCATTTCAAAAGACTGTGTATACAGCTCGTTCCCCTTCTATTGTTTTCTAATTTTATGCCCTATTTCACCGAGATTCAGTAAAGGGGGGTAAGCAACCTGTGGCTACCAAGATCCCCCAACACTTAGATATTTGCCGAAATAATGGTTTTCCAGTAAATCCTTTCACACACTTAACTTTATTTCAAAATGTTGTCCAACCAATTCTTGTGGTTACTTATAGTAATCATCATGTTTAAGCACAATTATTTTCTCGTCATTAGTTTATCCATCTTGGGATTGGTTGGATGCGTACCTCCATTGATTTCTATTCTGGGCTAGCCTACACATCTCCCTGAAATTCCTGCAGCCTACATCTTTTACTATCTGTGTGCAGTAGTCTAGCCTAGGTCTGCCTCTTCTTCTCTTTTTTCCTATCTCTGCTTCTAATATATTTCGCACTATTCCCTCATGCCGTAGTATGTGGCCTATCATCCTATCTCTCCTATTTTTTACCGTTTTCCACATATTTCTTTCTTCCCCTACCATTTTTAGTACCTCTTCGTTCTTAACTTTGTCTGTCCATGATATCTTCATCATACGTCTGTAGCACCACATTTCAAAGGCTTCTAGCTTTTTCTTGTCCGCTTCTCCTACTGTCCAGGCTTCACAGCCATACAGTGCTGTGCTCCACACATATGTTTTAAGCAATCTTTTCCTTGTTTCTATGTTTGTGGTCTTTGAGCACAGTAGTTGCTTTTTCTTGTTAAATGTAGCACGACCTTGTGCTAATCTTTGTTTTATATCTTTTGTGCTTTTCCCATCTTGTGTTATTTGGCTTCCTAGGTAGAAGAATTCCTTAACCTCTTGTAAGTTCGTGTTAAATAACCTCCATTAAGTTAGACCCCCCACCAGCGATAAATAAATTAATACCTATAAAAAAATTAGGTGCTAATTAGGTGCTAATTAGGTGCTACATTCCAAAATTAGGTGCTCGAATAGTTTGGCAGGAAATTAAATTTGAAATGGGGGGGGCTGACTTAACGTTAAGCTGGACCCCCATATGAAAAACTAATTTGCAACATGCAAACTGAAAATTAGATATACCAGAATTAAGTGCTAATTAGGTGCTCTTAAAATCAACAAAACATATCACTAAAATAACCTTTATCTAACTTTATCTAACTATATCATGTATAAGTATATGATTCGACAAGAATAAAGTCCCATTAAATAATTAGGTGCTCTTACGACTGTGGTCTCAAAATACTCGTCTAGTAGCGCACTGTCGATATATCCAGTCGCCGAATTAAGTGCTCGTAAGGTTTCGCAAAAATTTTGCACTATAACGTGGTCCGCGTCACACGCGTACAAGAGTAAAGTCCCATTAAATAATTAGGTGCTCTTACGACTGTGGTCTCAAAATACTCGTCTAGTAGCGTACTGTCGATATATCCAGTCGCCGAATTAAGTGCTCGTAAGGTTTCGCAAAAATTTTGCACTATAACGTGGTCCGCGTCACACGCGTACAAGAGTAAAGTCCCATTAAATAATTAGGTGCTCTTACGACTGTGGTCTCAAAATACTCGTCTAGTAGCGTACTGTCGATATATCCAGTCGCCGAATTAAGTGCTCGTAAGGTTTCGCAAAAATTTTGCACTATAACGTGGTCCGCGTCACACGCGTACAAGAGTAAAGTCCCATTAAATAATTAGGTGCTCTTACGACTGTGGTCTCAAAATACTCGTCTAGTAGCGTACTGTCGATATATCCAGTCGCCAAATTAAGTGCTCGTAAGGTTTCGCAAAAATTTTGCACTATAACGTGGTCCGCGTCACACGCGTACAAGAGTAAAGTCCCATTAAATAATTAGGTGCTCTTACGACTGTGGTCTCAAAATACTCGTCTAGTAGCGTACTGTCGATATATCCAGTCGCCGAATTAAGTGCTCGTAAGGTTTCGCATATCATTCAATATTTTACGTACATTGTACTCTGCGTGTAATATTTCTTCTTTTTTATCATCGCGTCATGTATTAGGTGAAGTAATCAAAGCCGCCACTTGATATTTAGTATTATTATATTAACATTTTTAATGATAATTTTTAATGTAATAATGTAAGGGTAGTTTTTAATACTATATCGTGATTAATGAAATTTTTTAAATATTTATTCCTTATCATTTTTAAATATTTATTCCTTAGAACATAATATACATTTACACTTTTGTTATTTATTTTTCACAATCTTTTATTTAATAACATTTTTGTAGAGGCATCTTGAATATGAATATATATTTTTATATTTATGTTTTACATATTCATATTTATAATGTTTTACATATTCATATTTATAATTCTATATTTATAATGTTTAAAAAGAAATTAGAAACATTTTTAATTACAGAACAAGCAAATATAGAAATAACTTCACAAGCATTGTGAAGAAAGCTATATAGTAAGCATTGATAATGTTTAAAAGTATTATTAATATTTTGATTATAATTTCCAACATTATTTATTCATATATATTAATAATTATAAAATTCGTAAATCATATTTAATAATTCCTAAATATCTTTTAAACATTAGTCGCGCACAAGAGCGTGAACTGCTATTCATACTATATATGAAGATATGAAGATTCCAACATTGGAATATAAATGAAAACGATAGAGGAACGGACGAGCACGCGGATGGGGATGCGGACGTGGACGAGGACGTGGACGTGGACGTGAACGTGGACGTGGAGGACAATGGCGAGGAAGAGAACGCGGACGAGGACAAGCAAACGTCCATATTTATAAAGGAAACGTGTATATATATAATTAAGAAAATATTTTTATATGTTTATATTAGATATGTTTTATATGTTTATTTTTTATATGTTTATATTAAGAAAATATTTTTATATGTTTATATTTTTAAAAATGTATAAATTTTTATAAGATTAAATATAAAATATCTGTAAAAATAACAAAAATAATTAATATAAATCCTTTGTAATCCTTTAACTTTCCTAAAATAAATTATCCTTACATTATTACATTAAAATTATCATTAAAAATATTAATATAATAATACTAAATATCAAGTGGCGGCTTTGATTACTTCACCTAATACATGACGCGATGATAAAAAAGAAGAAATATTACACGCAGAGTACAATGTACGTAAAATATTGAATGATATGCAGTTAAATACATTGAAAAAATAAGCAAAATACATACCGAAAACCGATTAAAATGAAACAATAATGAATTTGTTTAATTCCATAATTATTTAATGGGACTTTACTCTTGTACGCGTGTGACGCGGATCACGTTATAGTGCAAAATTTTTGCGAAACCTTACGAGCACTTAATTCGGCGACTGTATATATCGACAGTGCGCTACTAGACGAGTATTTTGAGACCACAGTCGTAAGAGCACCTAATTATTTAATGGGACTTTACTCTTGTCGAATCATGTACTTATACATGATATAGTTAATTATTAAGATAAAAGGTTATTTTAGTGATATGTTTTTGTTGATTTTAAGAGCACCTAATTAGCACTTAATTCTGGTATATCTAATTTTTCAGTTTGCATGTTGCAAATTAGTTTTTCATATGGGGGTCCAGCTTAACGTTAAGTCAGCCCCCCCCATTTCAAATTTAATTTCCTGCCAAACTATTCGAGCACCTAATTTTGGAATGTAGCACCTAATTAGCACCTAATTAGCACCTAATTTTTTTATAGGTATTAATTTATTTATCGCTGGTGGGGGGTCTAACTTAATGGAGGTTGTTAAATACTTGTATTCTAGTTTTTGATTTATTTTCCCTACCTTTGCAAACTAGAACTTTAGTTTTAGTTTTGTTAATTTTCATACCGTATGTCTCTGTTAGAACCGTTTCCATTTCATTAAGAGCAGCTTCTAACTCTTCCTTGCTAGACGCTAGTACCGCTATATCATCTGCAAATCTAAGCATCTCAATTTTTTGTCCCTGCATAGTAATTCCAAATGTCTTCCTGCATTTGACAGTATTCATTGCCTCTTCTATGTACAAGTTAAAAATCAATGGGGATAGGGCACATCCCTGTCTCACCCCTTTCCTAATGTTTACTTCTCTACGTTCCTGCTCTAATTCTATTACTACTGTTTGCTCTTTGTATAAGCTATGTACTATTCGTCTATCCCTATAACTCATTCCAATCTCTTTTAGTATTTCAAACATTTTTTTTCATTTTACATTGTCGAATGCTTTTTCCAGATCTACAAACCCTATATACACGCTTTCCCCTTTTTCTATTGTTTTCTCCATTATCACTCTCAGAGCTAAAATAGCCTCCCGTGTTCCCGTGTTTCGCCTAAACCCAAATTGGTCTTCTCCTAGTATTTCTTCCACCCGTTTTTCCATTCGTCTTTGCACAATTCTAGTTAATATTTTTGACACGTGTGCTGTCAAACTTATTGTTCGAAAATTTTCACATCTATCCGCGCCTTTCTTTTTTGGTATAGTTACTATGATGCTACGTTTGAAATCTTTGGGTATCTCGCCTGTCTCATACATATAGCTTACAAGTTCCAAGAGACGTTCTGTTACTGCTTGTCCAGCGGCTTTTAGAGTTTCTGCTTGCATCTTATCTGTACCCGGCACCTTACCATTTTTCAGACTCTTTAATGCTAATTCAAACTCATCTCTAAGTATAGGATATCCCAAGTCGTCATTTTCAATGTCTGATTCCTGTTCTAATGCAGTTAGTTCCTCTCCTGCATATAAATTTCCTATATATTCTTGCCATCTACCCACTTTCTCTACGTTTTCTATGATGACGTTTCCTTGTGCGTCCCTTATATTTTTGCTATACGGTTTTATATCCCTAAAATTCATTCTAATTAATTTGTATGCTTCGTCTGTCTTTCCTATTTCCATTTTCGTTTGTATCTCTTTGCACTTTTCATCAATCCATTGTTCTTTAGCTTTCCTGCATTTTCGAATAATTTCCCATTTTATGGCTTTGTATCTCTGTTTTCCTGTTTGGTCTGATTTATTTTTGTATTTTCGTCTTTCTTCTATTATATTCAGGATATCCTTTGTTATCCATGGTTTCTTATTTTCTTTTTGTGTATACCCCAGAATATCTCTGGCCGCCATGTCTAGGCTGGATTTAATGTTATTCCATTCTGTTTCTACTTCCTTAGTATCCGATATTTTCTCGATATCTTTAAGCAATTCATTTGACTTTTTTTCGAATCTTTCTTGAATACCTTTATCTTTTAGTTTCTCTAAGTCTAAGTGCCTTTTTCCGTTTCTTTTTTTCACATTCTTAAATTTAAGTGCGGCCTTCATAATTACGATGTTGTGGTCAGTATCTATATCTGCTTCTGGGTAGCTTCTACAGTCTTTTACTTGATTCCTAAACCGTTGTCTAACAAGAATGTAATCTATTTGATATCTTCCTATATCTCCTGGCATCTTCCACGTATATCGTCTTCTAGCATGATGTTGAAATAATGTGTTTGTGATGATTAAATTGTTCTTGTCACAAAATTCTACCAGCCTATTTCCCTGTCGTTTCTCGTGCCTAAACCAAATAAACCTACTACTGCTCCTTCCCTACCCTCACCTACCACGGCATTAAAATCCCCCGTAATTATTAAATTTTCCTGTCCTTTTACGTATCTTAATATGTCTTCGATATCTTTGTAGATGGCTTCTACCTCTTCGTCACTGTAGCTAGAGGTGGGCATGTATACTTGTATTATTACTGTGTTTACCGGTTTAGATTTTAATCTAACCATAAGTACTCTTTCGTTCTTTTGTAAGTAATTTTCTACACAGTATCCTATCTTTTTCCGCATAACTATCCCCACAACCAAATTTCCTTCCTCTGCTCCTGTATGAATTACCCTGAAGTCTCCACTCCAAAAATTCCCCGCCTCTGGCCACCGAACTTCGCTGATCCCTACTATATCTAGTGATAACCTATTCATTTCGATTTTTAGGTTCTCTAGCTTACCTACTTGCTTCATACTTCTAACATTCCACGCTCCGACTCGCAGAATGTTCCCGACTATTATTTTTAACTTTCCGATCGCATCCTCCGAAGTAGTCCCCTCCCGGAGATCCGACTGGGGGACTATTTTAACTCCGGAATATTTTACCCCAGAGAATGCCATCATTTTATTATAATTTAGGTACGCTGTGTACTTGGGAGATAATGTGGTGGTTTCCCGTTGCCTTCCACATCGCGGTAGTGTGTCTTAGACTGCCATACCGACCCCTATGGTCTCTGCCAATCTAAGTACCGAAAGAGCCGCTGCCCTCTTTCGGGGACCTGTCTTAGTCTGGTTCCTCACTAACGACCCTACTACTTTGGTTGGACCTGTAGTTTGGCTCTTTAGCTCATTAGAACACGCAAGCCATTTCACCTGTTCTAGTAATTTAGAACTTCGGCAAGGTGCAGGTCCATTCGAAATGGGCACAAAATGTGCAGATAAAAAAAATAAAAGAAAAGTTTACCAAATAAGCTGTTCAGAAAGAATAGTTTTATTCATGCAATGGCTATATGTAATTAACTGCAAATTAAATTGCGTTCATACAAATAGTAAATTTTTCTTTACCAAACAGTAAATACACATATTAAGGTAAAAATGTTTACTTTCTATGGAGTAACTAATCTGTGGACATTCTCGCTTGATGCTCCAATAATAATCAGCGATTACATGTACATCTTTGTCTCCACGATCTCCAAATATCAGTGGAATCGCCCACCCTGCTCATCAATGACTACATCAAGATTTTTCGGGAAATTAGCAACAATGGCTATGTGGCTATGTAAAAAATGCACTTTTATGGTTATTTTACAACCAAGCAGTCCAAAGCTCTCTAAGAGTTGGTGGACAGTTTTGGTGTAATTCTGTGCTTCTTCGTTTACAGAAACTTTTAGAATGCCAACCAAGCATTATTTTGAATTTTTGTCATACATTCAAACTACATCCGACATACATCTGACATATGTCAGGTATACATCCTACATATATCCGACATATATCCGGACATATGTCGATGCGCCCTCCTGCCCAGTCCGCCCTAGATCGGGTTAAATCCAACCTATGTCGGATAGTAAAACTGTTCCTAAACAAGAGAATGTAGGCGATATGGCGGTGTCCGACATATGTCCGACATATGCTCTGTCCTGTCATCATAACTGCATTTAATGTAGTATGCGAAGCTATAAGGGGTATGCTCATGCACATTATTGGTGAATGAAGTTGAGGTATCTGGAACAACAGAGCTGATGAATTTAAGCACCGACTTGAAATCTGCATAAATCGCAAACGGTGTTCTCATCTGTTTATGGATGTTTTTAAATTCCACAATGTTGTTGAATGCCTTCGGCATATTAGTAACTACTTTGGATTTTGAATATTTTGGGACTTGGTAAAATTTTTAGTAGTTCGGACTTAGAAAAATTTTAACATAAAATTGTAAATTTTATACTAAGGGCTCTAACTCAAAAACTGTTATAGATATCAAGATTTTGCAAAAGGCGTTATTTGCTAATTAGAGCGTGTTGTATCCAATATAATTATTTCCAAATTCCTATCTAGTGCCCTTTTGACTTTTTACTTATAACTTTTAAACGGTTATAAATATTAAAATTTTGTAAGATGCAATAGATTGAGTGTCTTCTACAAATTGATTAATCGTCTACTACGGTGAATATTCACAGTCATGTATGTATGGATACTCTATTATGAGTAAGCATGTTTTAACATATAATAGGAATAAAATAGGAGCATTATACTTCTTTTTATGCAACTGTGTAGGTTTGAAGGTTTGATGGTGAACCGCCTAGTTAGGTTACTTTCTGCGAAGTCGAATAACCAGTTGGTGTCTTAGTACGACGATTCTGCTGTCAAACAGGCCCAACCCCACCTGCTGGGACTCGGGGCTTACCAATTCACATCGATTTTGTTTTCGCCATCACCTTAATTGCACTGTTTTTCGGTTCAACCAGATATAGTACCACTGTAATGATAAAACTTAGTCATAACATCTACTTAAGTTTCAAAGACAATTTATTTAAAGTTAGTTGTTGGGTATAACTTTTGTGATATTGCAATAATATTAAACTATTCCTTTATTTACATAATCAGATCTAGGTCTGGTTGTGGGTGCTTTAATAGCAATGTTCCTTGAATTTATCTCTATCGGAATAGGGTGAAATTGTCTTATAGAGTGAAATTGCCTCATAAGGTGAAAGTGTCTCCGACATAAGATCATTGATTCCTTTTACTTATTTCAAACTTGCGCTACCTTAAAACATAGACTCAGAGATAACGCCAATGTAATCGCATTATGGAAACAAGATGACACAAACTTTTGCCATATCTTTCTTGATCATGTAAGTGGTGACATGTCATACCTTAAATTTGAAGAAATCTGCTTATAGTGTTGCGATGGGGGTAACTCAAAACATAGTTTTATTACTATTGTAAAAGATTTTGATTTGGATAAGGGGCCAGTTAGAATTTGGGCCTTTTTGAGCGACTTTTTAAAAAGTATCTTCAAAAAAGTAAAAACTTTTGTTTCGATCTTGATTTATACAGATTTACAAGTTGAATTTTCAATTACAAAAACATTATATTCATTAACGTATTGAGATCAAAATTACTCTAAGTTGATATTCACTAAATTAAATGAACAGAAATTAGGATGAGTAGCTGAACAACCAACAAGGTTAAAGTTGTGAACCTCAAGACTGACTGGCCATCTTGGGCTCAGGGTATTTATGTTGTGCCTGCTCCTCGCATTGCTTGTGGGAATTGCAGAACTCATGTCTGCTTATTTCGTTATTCTTTTATACAATACAAGGTACAATTTTAATTCTAATAATTGCAATCTTATTGTCTGATGTGACCTGCACCTGCAGTGTCATATTACGTCTGGAATACAATGTATTCACATCCGTTCGCGTGTCTGGTTTATGAACTTTCATTAACCTTTTATTACTTGTCTTTCAATTAATCATACAATGTAACAATCTAACTTCAAATTTAATAATTCCTTTTGTTTACCTATATATCCTTATTTGGGGGATATGTAACTGGCGATATAGAAAAACTTTCGATAAGTATATAAATATAGAAAAAGACGCTTAATAGTTAGCCCCAATCTAAAGTTTCATGATGACGGTCAGTTTCATCTTTTGCAGGATGTCTTACGAAAGAAGTTTGTGGGACACGAAAAATGATATACTACATCTCAACAAGAATTCAAAGAAGCTCATAAACAAATATTGGAGTCTTAAAAATAAAAACTGTGTATATATTTAGAAATGTGGCTTACAAAATTTAAACTGTAATTAGTAAAAATTGTCTGATGCTTTTTCCTCCAAAGTTTTATCTGCATACAGGATTATTCTATTCGGTATTAAAATTTAAAAAATGAAGACGAAAATATATACAAGTCGCTTTATGGAGTAAAGTATAATTCCCAATCAAATACGCATAGTTTGGGACAAAGTGTGTAGGAAACTGATCCAGAAAATAGTGACACAACCTTAAATAATACTGTTTATCCGGGCACGAGAAGTCTAACAAGAGTAATAATTATTTTTATAGTCCTTAGCATTTTCCTAAGGAATGTAATGAATTAGTTCATAGGATACATTCCCTACCTGTTGTTTCGTGCGTGCACACAAATCGGGTACAATCGGGGCATATCCGAACAAGAGGAGCTCATATAAGAGGACTGTTCGTGTAGAAGTTATAATTGGTCGATTATACAGTTTAAAGAGACGATTAAACAAATATGTATAAAGGCTTTGGGGAGGTTATTCGAAGATCTCGCAATGCTCTACGAGTAAAAAAAGCAGAACGTTAGCAACGGTTTTCAATAGAAGGAGAAAAATATCATATGTGTCAGTCATACGAGAAAGCAATACAGCACTGTACTGCTGTGTCAGTAATGCTCAAGGATTTGGATGATTTTATGAAAATAATCGAAAAGAATGGGTTTATAAAACTGTTGGTAGATATTCAGATGGAATATATATTAAATTGTAAGTTTTAAAGTAAAATTTTAACCACCTCAACTATTATCATAAGAAATGAATGATGCGAATTTAAAATTTTTGTATATATTAGCTTGTTTATGTTATAAAATATAAAGTATACGTTGGTATTGTTTAATTCAAATTTCCATATAACTGAAATGGGCATCTAAGTTCTTATGAAAAAAATTATAATAAAAATATCTTTGAAACCAGCCACCCCTTTAAACTAGAAAATGTTAAATTGTTAAAAGCGATACCAACGTCTTCCTTCTTAAATGCCTATAAAGCGATTAAAATTCTTAAACATAAAGGACCTCTCTTAAACACTGATAAAGGGCCCATAGAGCCATCTGCCTTGCTTTCCCTATTGGTCAACAACCAATGAGAGAGCAAGATTAATTTGGTTCCGCTTCAGTAGATTTATAATTAGTATAAATTACATAAATTTTAGTTATAACGTCTCACTTCACTTGTTTGTTGTGGAGAACACCCTCCTGCGGATGAGGAGAATATCCTCGATAGTGTTTAAAGCAACATTATAGTAAATTGTATGTTGGGAAAGTTCACTTCAGCCTAAGTGGCGAGGAGAATATCTTCTGAAGTGTTCTGGAACAACAACTAATTATTATTTAATTGCAGATATCCTACGTATTTTAAATATTTTTTGTGGTAAGGAATTTTTATTTTTAAACATAACTTTGACATTTATTTAGTGTTTGGCACACCCTATGTAATTTCAAAATAATTTAGAAATGTACTTCTAATATGCCTCTACCCGTATGTAAAGGAAATTTTTTTCAATATTTATTAGTTTACCTACAATGTCTGAGCCGTATACCGTGATTTTTAAACTTTTTTTAACTTTTTAAAAATTTCGGATGAATGATCGTTTCCGCCATAATAAGCTGCATAAAACAGACTATATGCGTTATTCTAGTGGTTGTTAAATAGACCATGCATTGTCTTTTGTATAAGTTGTTCGTCTGTCACCTCCTGTGGATATATTTAAACACCTAATATTAATCAAACGCATTTATATGTTATAACGGAATTTCTTTTATAAATCATAGCCATAATTAATTTATTTTTGATAATTTTCGTTAATTTATCACGAGCCTAACATCTCTACAATTTTCTTTGTTTTATATTGGTTCCTGACGAATAATGAAGCTGATCTTCTGTCACTAAGCGCATCACGTAACGAATTAGCGTTACCGTCTAATAAGTTTCCAATCTCAACTTTCCCGCTTTTTACCGTATTTTTAAACTTTTAGTTCCAGTTAAATTGCAAATCGTCAATCACTGCCATCTGAATCTAAGCATGTATTTCTGATATAAAAACCTTTATCTGATGGAAAAATCAGACCGAGCATAGCTGTTAATTAGGGGTTCTCGTAAAGTTTTCTAAATGTCAATATTTTTAACAGTCAATCCTTAACTTGTTCGTTAACGGCTACTATTTAACTTTAATATTAACGCGTGAAATGCTAAATCCAAAAAAATTAAGAACTTTTAAAGAAGGAGTTTTAACAAACAAGACGAAACGAACCATTAGTTAAGGGTTAAACTTGCTACTCAGTCAAGTTCTCCATTCCATGCATTTACAAACCCAAAATTAGGAGCTCATCGTTATAGTCACGTGCTATACGAGCATCAAGAATCTCAGTATATACGCGTCTTTAGTAGATGGCTGAAATAAACAGAAAAGCCTTTTGACATTAATGCGACTGATTTTATTTCCTAGTGCGAGCAGAATCCTGTAATTACTGAAAACCCTGAATTATGTATAAGTACACTTTGAATTCTTAGGAGTTCGGAAAACAAACCGGAGGCTTTTGAATATCCAGTTTAATGATTTATATTAAATAAAACTCCTCTACATTACAAAGCAAAGTGAATGCTATATATCTTTATGCTTCTTCATAAGGTTTTAAATAGAAATGAGAAATGCTTTACTGTTGCAGCACTACTAAAGTAAATAGAAATGGTACTTGCCTAGCAAATTTTTCAGATATGCTTTTCTATAGAATACGTGTTACGTTTATTTCATTATTTTTTAAATATTTCCCTCTAGTTGTATATTTCAGTACTATTTTTCAACAAATCCTCTTTCTAAATATAATTGCAATATGCACAGTTTCGATTCGCTCCGAGTTTCGCTGCAATACACCTACCCTAAGTAGTATCTTATTAAAAGTATTGAGCTCAACCCATGCTATGAGTGTTATAAGCGCTACCGCATTAAATAGATTAATATTACCGTACCATGAATGGTGCCAGACCGGTAAGAAACTCGCATAGCAGTCATATGTTCCTCGAGAAACTTTCCGCTTGCCTCAATCCTGCAAGTAAAATCGATATGCCATTGAGTAAACACATAATTCCCCTATTTCTTGATGGAATTGTCGTCATTGAAAGATTATTAGTATATGATTGGATAAATAAGTTGTGTAAATGTAGAATCAAAAAGACACTTCCATCTTTTAAAGTGTTGAGTTACGGTTTGCAGTTGTTTTCTGAGAAGGTACCAGCTTCAATCCAAATATCACATCAGTTTCTACCCACAATTAAATCCTTAGTTTCAATTTGACGTTGAAATCGCCCATAATAGTATAACTTTTTAATAAATTAATTTCAATGTAAATTTGTCAAGTGTTAAAAATTGAAAGCAACATTTGATATTGTTCAGGAACAAGTTGACGACATGTATAGGAATGATCTCAATAATTACCATTCTGATTAAGTAAGGATCTGCGTGATTGTTTTTTAAGAAGAAATATCCTCCCCCACACACACGCGCGCGCACCCACGCACGCACGCATGCGCGCACACACACACACACACACACAAACACTTGCATACAGGAGGTAATAGTAGGAACTACTTAAATTAGTTTAGTTCAAATAATAACGCACTGGATTCGTAATTTACAAAATTATCAAACATCAAATTATATCTTTCATATTTAATTTTTGATATATTATATTACTTTCATTTTTATTTTAGTATTCAAAAGGTTTTGTTTTGATCACATTATACAATACATAGTTGGAATTTTATTTAAAACTTAAAAACTACCTGCAGAGCGATGAAAATTCCACAGTCTTCACAAACAGTTTAATTACAGTCATCACAAATAATAATTTACAACTAATAAAATATAAGGTGTAAAGCTTTTTAAGCGAAATTGTCTTCTTGTGTAACTAGTAACAGTCTTCTTGTATTATGTGACGTTAAATACCTTACTCCATACCCATAGTTTACAGGATAAGATATTTTGATTCCAAGATCGTTTCGTAGTTCTAATAATTGAATGACTGAAGTAGGTGCTTTATAAGCTCGCAGCAAAAAATCCCAATTTCAACGTTTTGAACTAACCTCACCCGATAACCCATTCAGCATATTATCTTAGCAAAAAAATTCGCACATCTGGTGACAAAAACTGCACAATATTTTTTTTTCAACTAAGAATTTTTTAGCTCCAGGCATGGATAATTTAATTAAATTCTAATTTGCATTTATTTTACAGTATACCCTTCCACCATATTAGCAAATATTCGCACATCTGGTAACAGTATTACAAACATTGTCGTCTTAAATCTGCACAATTGTCTTATTCAACTAAGCATTTTTAGCTTCAGGCATGTATAATTTAATTAAATTCTAATTTGCCTTTATCTTACAAGAGGGAGGATGTTAGTTCAAGACCCACCACCACCGCCCACCAGCACCACTCACCACCACCACACACCACTACCACCACCACACTTGCAAAACAAATCGCACATCTGGTAACAAAATCTGCACAATAGTTTTCTTCAACTAAGCATTTTTAGCTTCAGGCATGTATAATTTAATTAAATTCTAATTTGCCTTTATCTTACAAGAGGGAGGATGTCAGTTCTAGACCAACCACCACTACCTACCACCACCACACACCACCCCCACCACCACAACCACCACCACCCCACTTGCAAAAAAATTTGCACATCTGGTAACAACATCTACACAATAGTTTTCTTCAACTAAGCATTTTTTAGCCCCAGACATGGATAATTTAATTAAATTCTAATTTGCCTTTATCTTATAGTATACCCTTCCACCATATTAACAAATATTCGCACATCTAGTAACAGTGTTAAATAACTCTGTCATCTTAAATTTGCACAATAGTTTTTTTCAACTAAGCATTTTTAGCCCCAGGTATGGATAATTTAATTAAATTTTAATTTGTCTTTATCTTACAAGAGGGAGGATGTCAGTTCTGCATCCACCACCACCACCCACCGCCCCCACACAATACTACCACCACCACCACCTCCACCACCACCACACTTGCAAAAAAAATTCGCACATCTGGTAACAAAATCTGCACAATAGTTTTCTTCAACTAAGCATTTTTTAGCCCCAGACATGGATAATTTAATTAAATTCTAATGTGCCTTTATCTTATAGTATACCCTTCCACCATATTAACAAATATTCGCACATCTAGTAACAGTGTTAAATAACTCTGTCATCTTAAATCTGCACAATAGTTTTTTTTAACCAAGCATTTTTAGCCCCAGGTATGGATAATTTAATTAATATTTAATTTGTCTTTATCTTACAAGAGGGAGGATGTCAGTTCTGCATCCACCACCACCACCCACCGCCCCCACACAATACCACCACCACCACCACCTCCACCACCACCACCACACTTGCAAAAAAAATTCGCACATCTGGTAACAAAATCTGCACAATAGTTCTCTTCAACTAAACATTTTTTAGCTTCAGGCATGTATAATTTAATTAAATTCTAATTTGCCTTTATCTTACAGTATACCCTTCCACCATATTAACAAATATTCACACATCTAGTAACAGTGTTAAATAACTCTGTCATCTTAAATCTGCACAATAGTTTTTTTCAACTAAGCATTTTTAGCCCCAGGTGTGGATAATTTAATTAAATTTTAATTTGTCTTTATCTTACAAGAAAGAGGATGTCAGTTCTGCATCCACCACCACCACCCACCGCCCCCACACAATACTACCACCACAAACACCTCCACCACCACCACCACACTTGCAAAAAAAATTCGCACATCTGGTAACAAAATCTGCACAATAGTTTTCTTCAACTAAGGATTTTTTAGCTCCAGGCATGGATAATTTAATTAAAATCTATTTTGCCTTTATCTTACAGTATACCCTTCCACCATATTAACAAATATTCGCACATCTAGTAACAGTGTTAAATAACTCTGTCATCTTAAATCTGCACAATAGTTTTTTTCAACTAAGCATTTTTAGCCCCAGGTATGGATAATTTAATTAAATTTTAATTTGTCTTTATCTTACAAGAGGGAGGATGTCAGTTCTGCATCCACCACCACCACCCACCTCCCCCACACAATAGTACCACCACCACCACCTCCACCACCACCACCACACTTGCAAAAAAATTCGCACATCTGGTAACAAAATCTGCACAATAGTTTTCTTCAACTAAGCATTTTTTAGCCCCAGACATGGATAATTTAATTAAAATCTATTTTGCCTTTATCTTACAGTATACCCTTCCACCATATTAACAAATATTCGCACATCTAGTAACAGTGTTAAATAACTCTGTCATCTTAAATCTGCACAATAGTTTTTTTCAACTAAGCATTTTTAGCCCCAGGTATGGATAATTTAATTAATATTTAATTTGTCTTTATCTTACAAGAGGGATGATGTCAGTTCTGCATCCACCACCACCACCCACCGCCCCCACACAATACCACCACCACCACCACCTCCACCACCACCACCACACTTGCAAAAGAATTCGCACATCTGGTAACAAAATCTGCACAATAGTTCTTTTCAACTAAGCATTTTTTAGCTTCAGGCATGTATAATTTAATTAAATTCTAATTTGCCTTTATCTTACAGTATACCCTTCCACCATATTACACCACAATATTCGCACATCCTGTACACAGTATTAAAAACTTGTCATCTGTAAATCTGCACAATAGTTTTCTTCAACTAAGCATTTTTAGCTCCCAGGCATGGATAATTTAATTAAATTTAATTTGCCTTTATCTTACAAGAGGGAGGATGTCAGTTCTGCACCACCACCACCACCCACCACCCACCAACCACCACCACCACCACCTCCACCACCACCACCACTTGCAAAAAATTCGCACATCTGGTAACAAAATCTGCACAATAGTTTTTTCAACTAAGCATTTTTAGCTTCAGGCATGTATAATTTAATTAAATTCTAATTTGCCTTTATCTTACAAAGGGAGTATTACCCTTCCACCATACTTACACAAATACTTCGCACATCTACGTACACACGTATTAAAAACATCTGTCATCTGTAAAAATCTGCACAATAGTTTTCTTCAACTAAGCATTTTTAGCCCCAGGTATGGATAATTTAATTAAATTTTAATTTGTCTTTATCTTACAAGAGGGATGATGTCAGTTCTAGACCACCACCACCACCCACCAGCCCACACATACCACCACCACCACCACCTCACCACCACCACCACACTTGCAAAAAATTCGCACATCTGGTAACAAAATCTGCACAATAGTTTTCTTCAACTAAGCATTTTTAGCCCCAGGCATGATAATTTAATTAAATTCTAATTTGCCTTTATCTTACAAGGGATGTATTACCACTCCACCATACTTACCACACATATTCGCACCATCTAGTACACAGTTAACACCACTTGTCATATAAATTTGCACAATTGGTAACAAAACATTTTCTTCAACTAAGCATTTTTAGCCCCAGGCATGGATAATTTAATTAAATTCTAATTTGCCTTTATCTTACAAGAGAGGATGATCACCACACCACACCACCGCCCACACAACCACCACCACCACCACATTGCAAAAAATTGCCATCTGGTAACCAAAATCTGCACAATAGTTTTCTTCAACTAAGCATTTTTAGCCTCAGGCATGATAATTTAATTAAATTTAATTTGCCTTTATCTTACAAGGGGTGTCATTCGCCACCACCACACTACCCCACCACACCACCACCCCCTCCACCACCACCACCACACTTGCAAAAAATTGCACATCTGGTAACAAAATCTGCACAATAGTTTTCTTCAACTAAGCATTTTTAGCTTCAGGCATGGATAATTTAATTAAATTCTAATTTGCCTTTATCTTACAGGGGAGTATTACCTTACCACCATACTCTCAACACACATATCCACATCTAGTACACCATTTAAAAATTTGTCATCTGTAAAAATCTGCACAATAGTTTTCTTCAACTAAGCATTTTTAGCCCCAGGTATGGATAATTTAATTAAATTTAATTTGTCTTTATCTTACAAGAGGGATGATGTCAGTTCTGCATCCACCACCACCACCACCCACACATACCACCACACCACCACCCACCACCACCACATTTGCAAAAAATTCGCACATCTGGTAACAAAATCTGCACAATAGTTTTCTTCAACTAAGCATTTTTAGCTTCAGGCATGTATAATTTAATTAAATTCTAATTTGCCTTTATCTTACAAGAGGAGATGTCAGTCTGCCACCACCACTATCTACCGCCCACACAATACCACCACTCGACCACCACCATTGCAAAAAAATTTGCATCTGGTAACAAAATCTGCACAATAGTTTTCTTCAACTAAGCATTTTTAGCTCCAGGCATGGATAATTTAATTAAATTCTAATTTGCCTTTATCTTACAAGAGGGAGGATGTCAGTTCAGACCCACCACCACCATCTACCACCAAACCACACACCACCACTACCACACACACCACCACCACATTGCAAAAAATCGCATCTGGTAACAAAATCTGCACAATAGTTTTCTTCAACTAAGCATTTTTAGCTCAGGCATGATAATTTAATTAAATTCTAATTTGCTTTATCTTACAAGAGGAGGATGTCAGTTCTGCCACCACCACACCTACCACCCCACACACCACCACACCACCACACCACCACCACCACACTTGCAAAAAATTTGCACATCTGGTAACAAATCTGCACAATAGTTTTCTTCAACTAAGCATTTTTAGCCCCAGGCATGGATAATTTAATTAAATTCTAATTTGCCTTTATCTTACAAGAGAGGATGTAGTTCTAGACCTACCACCACTATCTACCACCCCACACACACCACTACCACCACCACCACCACCACTTTGCAAAAATTTGCATCTGGTAACAAAATCTGCACAATAGTTTTCTTCAACTAAGCATTTTTAGCCCCAGGCATGGATAATTTAATTAAATTCTAATTTGCTTTATCTTACAAGAGGGAGGATGTCAGTTCTGACCACCACCACACCACCCCACATACCACCACCACCACCACTCCACCACCACACCACACTTTGCAAAAAATTCGCATCTGGTAACAAAATCTGCACAATAGTTTTCTTCAACTAAGCATTTTTTAGCTTCAGGCATGTATAATTTAATTAAATTCTAATTTGCCTTTATCTTACAAGAGGGAGGATGTTAGTTCTAGACCAACCACCACTACCTACCAGCTCCACACACCACCACTACCACCACAACCACCACCACCACACTTGCAAAAAAATTTGCACATCTGGTAACAAAATTCACACAATAGTTTTCTTCAACTAAGCATTTTTTAGCCCCCGACATGAATAATTTAATTAAACTCTAATTTGCCTTTATCTTACAGTATACCCTTCCACCATATTAGCAAATATTCGCACATCTAGTAACAGTGTTAAATAACTTTGTCATCTTAAATTTCACAATAGTTTTCTTCAACTAAGCATTTTTAGCCCCACGCATGGATAATTTCATTAAAAATTAATTTGCCGGTATTTTACAAGAGGGAGGATGTCAGCTCTGCATCCACCACCACTACCCACCGCCCCCACACAATACCACCACCACCACCACAACACTTGCAAAAAAATTTGCACATCTGGTAACAAAATCTGCACAATAGTTTTCTTCAACTAAGCATTTTTTAGCTTCAGGCATGTGTAATTTAATTAAATTCTAATTTGCCTTTATCTTACAAGAGGGAGGATGTCAGTTCTAGACCCACCACCACCATCTACCACCACCACACACCACCACTACCACCACCACCACCACCACATTTGCAAAAAAAAATCGCATACCTGGTAACAAAATCTGCACATTAGTTTTCTTCAACTAAGCATTTTTTAGCCCCCGACATAAATAATTTAATTAAATTCTAATTTGCCTTTATCTTACAGGAGGGTATCTACTCCACCACAATTACACACATATCCACATCTAAACATGTACACATAAAAATTTGCATCTTAAATCTGCACAATAGTTTTCTTCAACTAAGCATTTTAGCCCCAGGTATGGATAATTTAATTAATTTAATTTGCTTTATCTTACAAGAGGCAGGATGTCAGTTCTAGCACCACCACCATCTACCACACATCACACCATTCCACTCACTCACCACTACCACCACATTGCAAAAAATTCGCATACTTCTGGATAACAAAATCTCACAATAGTTTTCTTCAACTAAGCATTTTTAGCCCCAGCATGATAATTTAATTAAATTCTAATTTGCCTTTATCTTACAGAGGGTATTACCACTCCACCACACCACTTACAACATCATTCGCACCATCTAGAACACTGTGAAAAAATTTGCACATCTGTAAAAATCTGCACAATAGTTTTCTTCAACTAAGCATTTTTAGCCCCAGGATGATAATTAATTAATTTAATTTGCTTTATCTTACAAGAGGGAGGATGTCAGTTCTGCCACCACCACCTACCCACCACCACACTACCACCACCACCACTCCACCACCACCACACTTGCAAAAAATTCGCACATCTGGTAACAAAATCTACACAATAGTTTTTTCAACTAAGCATTTTTAGCCCCAGGCATGATAATTTAATTAAATTCTAATTTGCCTTTATCTTACAAGGAGTCATTCTAGCCTTCCACCACTACTACACCACACATACTTCCACACTCACACCACATGCTTGCAAATAAACTTTGCATCTGTAAAAAATTCACAATAGTTTTCTTCAACTAAGCATTTTTAGCCCCAGCATGGATAATTTAATTAAATTTAATTTGCTTTATTTACAAGAGGGAGGATGTCAGTTCTGACCACCACCACTACCACCCCACCACTACCTACCACCATCACTACCACCACCACACTTGCAAATAAATTTGCACATCTGGTAACAAATCTACACAATAGTTTTTTCAACTAAGCATTTTTAGCCCCAGGCATGTGATAATTTAATTAAATTCTAATTTGCTTATTACAGGCTTTCCCCCCATCCCCCACCTTACAGTATACCCTTCCACCATATTGCAAAAAATTCGCACATCTGGTAACAGTGTAAATAACTTGCACTAAATCAATAGTTTTCTTCAACTAAGCATTTTTAGCCCCAGCATGGATAATTTAATTAAATTCTAATTTGCCTGGTATTTACAGAGGGAGGATGTCAGTTCTGACATTCCACCACCATACCACCGCCCCCACACAATATCCACCACCACACTTGCAAAAAATTTGCACATCTGGTAACAAATCTGCACAATAGTTTTCTTCAACTAAGCATTTTTAGCTCAGGCATGGATAATTTAATTAAATTTAATTTGCTTTATCTTACAAGAGGAGGATGTCAGTTCTAGACCCCACCACCACCCATCTACCACCATATTCCACTACACCACCACTCACCACCACCACCCACTTGCAAAAAATTTGCACATCTGGTAACAAATCTGCACAATAGTTTTCTTCAACTAAGCATTTTTAGCCCCAGCATGGATAATTTAATTAAATTCTAATTTGCCTTCATGTTACAGTACACCCTTCCACCATATTAACAAATATTTGCACATCTAGTAACAGTGTTAAATAACTTTGTCATCTTAAATCTGCACGATAGTTTTTTTCAACTAAGCATTTTTAGCCCCAGGTATGGATAATTTAATTAAATTTTAATTTGTCTTTATCATACAAGAGGCAGGATGTCAGTTCTAGACCCAGCACCACCACACACCACCACCACCACCACCACACTTGCAAAAAAATTTGCACATCTGGTAACAAAATCTGCACAATAGTTTTCTTCAACTAAGCATTTTTTAGCTTCAGGCATAGATAATTTAATTAAATTCTAATGTGCTTTTATCTTACAGTATACCCTTCCACCATATTAGCAAATACTCGCACGTCTATTTGCTAATATGGTGGTAAGATAATGGCAAACTAGAATTTAATTAAATTATCCATGCCTGGAGCTAAAAAATGCTTAGTTGAAGAAAATAGAGTGCAGATTTTGTTACCAGATGTGCGAATTTTTTTGCAGAGATAATATAGTGAATGGGTTATCGGGTGAGGTTTGTTCAAAACGTTGGGATCGGGATTTTCTGCGGCGAGCCTATAAAGCACCTACTAAAACTGACATGATTAAAATTCAGATTAACAATATTGAAATCTGTTTAGTATCAACTTAGAGACTTTGAATACTGCTTCTATGTACTTGCTTAATTAAATTGCAAACATGCGTTTTTTAAACAATTTAGAGCCGTTGCTGTGTTGAATTACGGGTCAAATTTTTCCAGTTAATGATAACTAAACGGGACCAGATGTCATTGTTTTGCTTAAACATAAACTTAACATCGCAGAGCATTAAAAAGAGAAGTTCACACTGTTTAAAAAATTGCCACGCGCAATAAAAATATCTTCTGCACTTGGATAGATATTATTGTTAATAGTTCTTCTTTGCTTGAATAATTTTCAAATAGCTTATGGATCAATGCCATTGGCTTAGCAACATCAGTGTAATCGTTTGATTCATCAAGTTGCAATAAAAACACCAAATGTTTTTAAAGTTTTTATTAAGTGACTATAGATTCGTACTTAAATCTTCAATCCTTCTCATAGATATCTGTTTGAATAGTTAACAGATATTTGATGTTTGGAATAGTTTCGTTTTTATTTTTAAAACCTGAAATTAAAGATTGTACTGTAGCACAAAAGGTTCTTTGATTATTTTACCAGAACTGAGTGGTTTCTTTGCCCTACTCGTAAATGGTATACTTGTAAAGACGCAACTCCAACAGATTCTTCCTTGATTATTAATTAAAAAAAGGTGTTTCTTTGTGCAGAAAGCACTTTCTTCAAATGCATTATTTTCAATTTCCGTAAATTGAAATTTTTGGGTTATTCGCATCATATTTTCTGTGTAATGATCGAAAATGTTGTTCAATATAGTTTTCTTTCGGGTAGATAAATTGCAGATAAAATATCAACACTTTCCATCAACCATAACAAAAAGGAAATTTATTATAACAATACGTTTTCAATTTTTATTACCTTTAACTTAAAAAGGAAATATTAACATAAAAGAATAATTTTTAACACAATTTCTGTTGAGTATGATTTTTGAGCAGTTTTAAAATTAAATAGACATGCCGATGTTAAAATTGTAGTTAGTTTTCTTCTACCGCGTCAAGTGTTTTCTCTACCCCTTATGCGAATATGACTACTTTCCGCGGGATCGAGGTGTGGATCATAGGAAACGTTATTGGTCTCCTACACGGAAAAAAATGCCTGTAAGCAAAAAACCTATAAACATTTACCACTATTATAAAAACTTATATCTTATGCAGTGTTCAGAATTATAATTTAATCTTTTACGAAGTTCAAGTTCTTACAAGATTAACATTTACTGATGAGGTTAATTGAATAATTATAGTAACCCGTGAGTTCTTTAGTATTTTCAAATGGAACCAGTAAACTTAAAGGAAGGATTTCCTTAAAGTGATGGGACGCAAATATCTTACGACTATGCTAGGGGTCTATTCCTCGGGTAGAGCTTATGAGGATTGGTCGTGGTTCCTTTTACAAAACATTATTTGCATACTAGAGATTGATTCATACCAAAACAAGGGTTTAGGGAAGGCGCCACCAAGTCATTAAATTTTTAACACAGGGTTTCCCTAAGGGGGACTTGGAAGTCCTTAGAGAGGAATATCGTATTAACTGCTTAAGCAGGTGCTGTAAAGAAAATTGAATTAAATTAACAAAGTGAGGACACAAGAGGTATACTCTTGCTACCTCATAATAAAATGCTGAAAGGGTTAATTATGCACACAATTTTATAAACACAAATATTAGGCATCAAATTCTGAAAGAGCAATTAGAGCTTCTTTGTTAAATAGGGGCTACAAATATCATTACCTCGAAGGTATTTATGCCTTTTGTTTATTGACCTGGTTACACTATTTCTGAACTCACTTGTTCAAAATAAAACAATTAATTAAGAGAATTAAATTTTGATTCTTTAATTAAAAGTTGTTTCGTCATAAAAAATTGTATGTACAAAATTTACGTTTATAAAGGTTAATATAATTTCTTCTACTTTGAGATAGAACTATGAATTTGAATGAAATATCAAGAACTTTAAGAGTTTCTTTTTACTACAAAAATTAACTCAAATCAATACCAAAAATACCAGATTTGCTATTCGGCTTAGAAATGTATATGAAAATATCGAAAATGTTTAATAATTCAATATTCAAAAGCTGTAACTAAAATTATACAAAATGAAACTTTAATCAGAATTCAATGGAGCTGCTTAATTTCGTTAATAATAATAACTGTATCAAAGTTCGCCAAGTGCGGACGTGATGTAAGAATAATATAAATTTTTTACCTCGTTTCAACAGGTGTTGTTTGTGTGACAGCGTTACATCGTGTTAGAGCAGATGTTTATACATACGGTCCCTCGACAAACAAGTGACATCGCCTTCACGTGTTGTACGGCAAATAACCAGCTGCGTAATTCTTGTACCTGACCATATGAGCTTAAAGCGTATTTCCTATACGCAACAACAGGACAAACCAAAATCCATTACAACGGTTATCACAAATATGCAGAACTTTGATGTACTACTATATTTAGATCGTTACGAAAATAATTATCTTCGTGTAGTTATCTACATACTTACTTGTAAATTCATACTAGCAATTTCAAAAAGACCATTACTGTAAATTATTGGAAGTTAGATTGAAACCAATAATTGCTATCTACATTGCAGAACATTCCGGTGAAATTTGAAACATACAGTTTCATCGCAGAACATTTCATTAAATCCAACTATTATAGAAAAGTTGAAGGACGTTCACACCAGACCAATATTTTCTTATCGCTACATTGAAGTAATTGAACTGTAACCTCGATAATCGTAAATGCAAAGAAAAGATCCATACAATCTTGTAACACAAAATTTAAACGGGTTAATTTTTATAACACCAGATATTACGGAATCATACTAACGAAGGAATATACCAAACGTATTTAAAAACATTCAAAAGAGTTTTCAAAAGAATTTTCAAAAGAGTTTTCAAAAAAAGCGCTACAACAAAATTATTCAGTTTGTCTAGGAGATTATATCTAATTGCTTACCATTATTTAAAAACACTATGTGTTTATTACACTTGAGTTTCACAAAAGCGTAAAGCCACACGCAAATTACTCGCTAGAACTCTCATGCTCTCTATGGTACCTTCGTGCCAAGTGTTCTACCTAAAGTGACCGTTGACACATTGTGCACGAAATAGGAAAGCTGTTTGGCCTTGAAATATTTATACACATAATTAACGCCTGATGTTAGCAATCAAACTAGCATCTCTGTATTGTGGTTAGACCACATGATCCCAATACGGATATTTATTTAATTGACGATGTTTACTGGTTTAATGGACTAGAAAAGATGTATTTAACTAATAATTCATTGGTGCTTTGCAGTGGTCAAAAAAACTGTTACAAAGTTGCTATAAGTTAATTAACATAAATACAACTCTGTATCTTTTAATGCGCTACTAAATGCAGAATTTAGTTCCTTACCGAATGGTATATAAAATTCTATATCCAACTCTTCACGTTTTCACAGAATTCGCCAATTAAAAAGTTTTTTAAAAACGCAATACAAGTATTTAACAATTAATATAGAAAATCCCATTAAACTTATGAGTTAAGTATGACCAGTTCGCAAATTAATTCAACAAAAGTTCAAAATGATGACCATTATTTTCTTAACATACAAGAATTATTTTCTGAAAATTAGTCCTAACTCTAGATAATATTTCGGAGTTACAGTTCGAAAAGCTTCACTTATTCGGCGCCTAACATCTTCTTGTGTAGTTGAAGATGTACGGTAAACAACTGACTGCATGTAGCTCCAGAAAAAGAAATCGGGTGAAGTCAAGTTCGTCTCTTCCAAGCTATCTATTTGAAAACATGTTATTCAAAAGTTACGAACCTCACGATGACAATGAGAGGGAACTTCATCTGATTGTCTTTTCTATACAGGAACTTCTTCCAACAACACTGAAAACTCATTTTCCAGAAAATTCAGAAACATCAAACCATTTAACGGACCATTAAAAAAATAAGGGCCGATTAAATATGGACCCATTGTTCCACCCACACATTTACTGATCATTTATGCTTATTATTTATTATTCTCTATTGGTGAGGGTTTGAATCTGAATAGTTATGGAAATTATGCCTGTTTACATGTATGTTGTTATGAAAAGTTTAGTCATCACTAAATAAAAAATTGTCAAAATATTTTAGCTTCTTCCTCTAACATCAACATGTAAAATTCAATTCTCTTCCAAAAGTCATTTCCACAAAGTTGTAGACATAGTTGGTTTTATAGGGGTGAAATTTGTATTTTGTAAGTATTCTTAAAATATTTGATTGGCTAATATTTAAATCTTTTGATATCTGATTTGGACTCACATATGGCTTTCCAGTAAGTGAGCTAATTATAGAAAAATATTATCCTCCATCAGTTTCAGGTTTACTTGCAGCAGGTTTTTTGTATTCAACACTTCAACTTTCCTTAAACTGTTTTAAAACGTTGCTAAAAACTGTTGTTTTGAGATGACTTCTGGGTATCTTTGAACATATACTCGGGAAATCAATAAACAATTTTCATGGCTTTCATCCAGGTTCAGTATCATATCGATGCGCTCTTCTTTTTGGTAAATCTTCATATTATTAATTTTGGTTTTAATGACCTCTTGTCAGTATATTTTTGTGATTTGCCACGTGTTGGGCGTCGCTACTATTGCTCTGATAGTCTCGCGTTGAGCGTCGCTAAAAGTACGGTGATTAAGCCTCGCGTTGGAGCCACTAATATTGCTATGGTATGTCTATGTGTAGGAGCGTCACTAATTAATACTGTGATTTAGGTACAGAGAACTGTATTAATTAGAATGCAATATGAATGCAATATGAAATTATTATCTTACCTTCCTTTTCTGTTTAGCTTGACAGAAATTACGCTGTGGAATGTATGAAAATTAGATAACACACAAAAACCTCAAGATACATCTATCATATAAAAACATTTTTCTTTTATACAAAAAATTTATAAAACAGTTTACAGCTTAAATTCAAACAGAAAATTATTCCTAAAGGTTACTTAAAAAATAATCATTATCTAATTTTTGTTAACCGGTACAAAAATTTTCTTTAACTTATATGTGACTAATTACCGATCCTTTATTAACACGCTTGTGAGTGTAATTGGCAAATGACTATGCACAGATCATTTAATAAGGTTCAAAATACTTTGAACTTTGACCTCAGAATTTACTGGTAGTTATCCGCTACACAAAAGAAATTTTTTAAGACTAAGAACTTATTCTAATTTGACTTACAAACATTTAAATATTCTTATCAGTTACTACAAAGAGAAATCCAAATTTTTTACTTGCGAAAATAATGCTTATCGATATCTGATTTCCATTATCATCAACGGTATTAAATACTTCCTGGTTATATCCTAAATCTCCATTTGAAGTTAGAACATTAGTTTGTAAGGTGCATCTTTCTTTTAAATCACTCAAACTCAGGGTATTCTTTTGCACTGGGGTTATCTGTGTCAAAGATTGTTCAATTCCTGTAGTATTTTACAAAGTTTTACAAAGTTTTAAATAACTTATTGCACGTTATAGAATGAATTATAAATTGCTCGAACTTACAAATTCTTAATTTTTCAACACTTTAAAGAGCTGAACGGAAATATACCGGCACTTGATGAAAAGGAATTCTTTGTAAAAACTTCCAAGCACCATCTTTTGGTAGCGATTCCACGGTGTCGTGGAGATTTGCAATAGATCGGCTAGCAGATCCAGAGTATGTTTACAAAGCAAAATATGTCGCAACTCAGTTATGTCCATGGTGTAAGGGAATGCAAGGCACATAATGATTTCTTGCACAAAAGCTATTGATATTTGGAGCGACATCCTGCCAGCACTTAAGAAAAATCATGCACCGAAAACATGTCTTTAAAAGAGAACTGCATGAAGGTTTTTCCAATAAATCTAGCGCATCAAACTAGCAAACTACTTAATAACCGTTACTAAAAGTACAATCCTTTAGTCCACAATTAAAAAGTACAGAGACCTTACTCTAGTAATATCCTATAAAGAGCGACTAGTTCGCAGGATAAAATCAAGAATAGTAAAGAAATTCGCATGCCACGTCATGCAGTGCTACTATTAACAAAAACGTAATAAAACACTTTAAACCTTTAATAAGAGAATACCAAACTTGATGTCTACAGGATACTTACTAATAAAACAATTTAATTTTAAATAACTTTTATGTCATATTTTCGGAAATGGTAGGTTTGAATATTTTCTTTGGAAACAATCGAAGATTGTCGAGGACAATCAAAGAGTGCACAAGCACGGTCAGTAAACCAATTAGCATTAACTCCAAGTATTCCGTACTTTCGTAGGTTGTTCATTTCCTAGAACCAAATCATCCACATAGCAGTCGGTAGCACGTAATTATTTCTAGAACCGGTAAGTACTCGATATCGCCCAAATAAAGAATTAGATGCTCGATGTCTGTCAACTTCCGATTCCCTCGTAAAAGGTAGCAAAAACTCGGTCAATCATCCATTATACTTCGACTCGCCACCGTTCTGATAATTTCCAAACATTTTTCAAACGACAAGGGTCTCAGAATTTTTAAACCCCCAAGGTATTTTTAAGTCGTGATCAATTACATATCCGAGCTACCCGTAAACTAACAATGCGCTGTATAATACATGCATACCCCTTTTCTGTGCTACACCTATTTTTGTAGTTGCTTGAAAAAGTCAGTCGCTTTTTTTACTGCTAGGACCGCTGCAAAGCACCAGTCTATACTTTCTTTAAAAGTATAGCACATCGCACACTTTTTGTCTGATAATTAAATTTTGCTTATGTAGGTTTTTACACTTTCGCATATTTAAACATCTAATACAATTGATTAACCACTTTCGATTATTCTGACGGGGGGCCTCCATACATTCCGCCACACCGTTCTTTTTGAATCCAACGATCCCATGGGCTTCCACACACTACCACCTAACGTATCTTTCCTACTATTTGTTAAACAAAAACTACCGGTATCGCCATGTCCGTATGCGGACGTAGGCAGATGTTTGTGGATGTGTACGAGAACATTAATCACTCTGAGCTATTTTATTTAGTCCACGAAAACTACTATTTTTATAAACTATAATTAATAATCGCCTTTATAGGTTTAACCTTTCTACCATTTCCCAATGACTGGTGCTACGTACATGGAAACTTTAATTTCTTTTTGGAGAGAATCCTTATTCTCCCACGTACTGTTGCGTAGTTGCATGCCCACCCCTTTTGGGAATATATGCTCGTTATAGGTTGTAGCACCCGCGATTTTACTTAAATACACTTCGTGAGACCCTCTTTAATCTTTTTAATTGTGTCTTTCTCGCTTACAATACAGTAGGACTTGGCTTTTGTACCAACGAATTCTAATACTAGACCCCCGTTAAAGTTGTCTTTCAATTTTTCTACAACTTTTTTCTTGACAAGCGGTATATTGTATTTATTATCTGCGGGGGTAGTCACTCTTTTAAGATAAATATATCTTTTTTGGTATCAACTAATATTAGATTCTTCTAGGGAACCCAAACCTGTAAATAGATTTAAATAAGACCACCCCTTACAAAGTCACGCCTTTTAAAAACCCAAACCTCCAATTTTTACGCATCTTTATTTAACTACATCTTTAAAACCATTTTTTGCTACCCAAGACATATGCTTTAACCAACCATTTCCCTAGAAATCTAAAACCGCTGTGCCCGCGAACACAACGTGTAGGTAACACGCATATTCTGTCAACCGAGATATAAACAGGAAGGATTTGGAAGGTGGGCGAAGAACTTAAAAATTATGGAATTTGAAAACTAATATATACAATAAATTTACAAAATCTGTACAACAATCTTAGATTTATATCTTTATGCCCCCCTCCCATGCGTAGATTGTTGTACTATTAAGATGACGTTACGCTAGTCATCTCTACTTGATAAACTAATTTTACTAATAATCTGCGTGTACAAATCGTATTTTTTTTTTACTGTGGATACATACGCCGGCAAGTACTCCATACCAAATAAAGAATTAGATGCTTGGTAACTGTTAATATCCGCACATCCCAGCCCATGCGCGCCCCCTGCCCATGCGCACCCCTACGCGTGTGCACCCCTGCCCATGCGCACCCCTGTGCACGCACACCCCTGCCAATGCGCACCCCTGCGCGTGTGCACCCCTGCCCATACGCACTGCCCTTGCGCACCCCTCTCTGTGCGACTGCCATTTCGTGGTAACGTCACAGTCTTTTGTAAATAAAGAGCAATGTAATACTATTCTAAAATTTTTATTCTGACATACATAACAAAAATTAAAAATATTTAATACCAAGCATGGAACCATTTAAACTTAATTTTAATACAAAGTTATACACAGAAAACAGTCCTTTCTTTATGTTTGTTTGGAGTGGTTTTAATTGTATCTAATTTCATTCGCAGCTTAAAATTTAAATCGGCACCCAGGTCCTCTATCTCCTTTTCTAGCCAATAGTTTCATATATAGAGACCGTCTAGTCTTCGAATTGTAAAATGTACCGAAGTTTGCCTCTATATTGAAAGTCTTTGATTCCACCGACAAGTAGATCCATTCCTTCGTGTAATTCTTGTAGCTTGTGACAATCTTTTAATCGCAGCTTTCCCACTATATCCTGCATACATATCTTGCTAGCTTGATTGACTTCTTCGTGTCGGTATTGGAGGAAATTCTTATTTTTCCACACACTGTTGCGTAGTTGCATCTCCACCATCTTTGGGAATATATGATTGTTATAGGTTGTAAAACCCTTGGTTTTAAATGATCCAAAAGGTTCTTTACTAGGCAAATATACAATGTTTCGCGGAACCCCTATACGTGTGGTGTACGCCAAGGTTACGAAACCCGCATTCCTTAGTTCGTGTTTGTTATCTGCCATTTTGATAAAAACGTTTTTAGAATAATCTTTTAATAAGTATACGGATTTAGTGCCATCCTTTTCCGCAAGAACGCCTACATAACTAAAAGAGTCTTTTTTACTAACCGCAAATGCATACAGCTTGTACAACCCGGATGTATCTAAGTCAGTGAGTTTTCTCATTAAAAAGCAATTAGGGCTAATGGGATTTTAATGAGAAAATTCATTAAAAACGGCACTGACCAAACCTATCAATTATTCCTTTTATCTAACCTAAGTCCACGCAAGTACAACTAACCTAACTTAACTCCAAACAACACCAGCTAACCTAACTCCTGACAAGTCTATATCCAACCTAGGTAGGAGGCAATTTCACCCTATGGGGCAATTTCACTCTACGGGGCAATTTCGCCCTAACCTAACATCCTACATATATTCGATATAATATATCCGGATATGTGTCGATACGCATCCCTGCCCAGTCCGACCTAGGTCGGACAGCAAAACTGTTCCTAATCAAGGGATAGTAGGTGATATGGTGGTGTCCGACATATTCGGCAATCTTCGGCAATATGCGCCCCCACTCTGTAGGATACATAGGGGCAATTTTTCGTATTCAATTTAGTATTCGGTAGTAGAGCATAAAGATATAAATCTAAGATAGTTGTACAGATTTTGTAAATCTATTGTATATATTAGTTTTCAAATTTCATAATTTTTAAGTTCTTCGCCCACCTTCCAAATCCTTCCTGTTTATATCTCGGTTGACAGAATATACGTGTTACCTCCACGTTGTGTTCGCGGGGCACAGCGGTTTCAGATTTCTAGGGAAATGGTTGGTTAAAGCATATGTCTTGGGTAGCAAAAAATGGTTTTAAAGATGTAGTTAAATAAAGATGGGTAAAAATTAGAGGTTTGGGTCTTTAAAAGGCGTGACTTTGTAAGGGGTGGTCCTATTTAAAATCTATTTACAGGTTTGGGCTCCCTAGAAAAATCTAATATTAGTTGATACCAAAAAAGATATATTTATCTTAAAAAAGTGACTACCCCCGCAGATAATAAATACAATATACCGCTTGTCAAGAAAAAAGTTGTAGGAAAATTCAAAGACAAGTTTAACGGGGGTCTAGTATTAGAATTCGTTGGTACAAAAGCCAAGTCCTACTGTATTCTAGGCGAGAAAGACACAATTAAAAAGATTAAAGGGGGTCTCACGAAGTGTATTTAAGTAAAACCGCGGGTGCTACAACCTATAACGAGCATATATTCCCAAAAGGGATGGGCATGCAACTACGCAACAGTGCGTGGGAGAATAAGGATTCTCTCTAAAAAGAAATTAAAATTTCCATGTACGTAGCACCAGTCATTGGGAAATGGTAGAAATGTTAAACCTATAAAGGCGATTATTAATTATAGTTTATAAAAATAGTAGTTTTCGTGGACTAAATAAAATAGCTCAGAGTGATTAATGTATATGGTTACATATTCTCGTACACATCCACAAACATCTGCCTACGTCCGCATACGGACATGGCGATACCGGTAGTTTTTGTTTAACAAATAGTAGGAAAGATACGTTAGGTGGTAGTGTGTGGAAGCCCATAGGAACGTTGGATTCAAAAAGAACGGTGTGGCGGAATGTATGGAGGCCCCCCGTCAGAATAATCGAAAGTGGTTAATCGATTGTATTAGATGTTTAAATATGCGAAAGTGTAAAAGCCTACATAAGCAAAATTTAATTATCAGACAAAAAGTGTGCGATGTGCTATACTTTTAAAGAAAGTATAGACTGGTGCTTTGCAGCGGTCCTAGCAGTAAAAAAAGCGACTGACTATTTCAAGCAACTACAAAAATAGCTGTAGCGCAGAAAAGGGGTATGCATGTATTATACAGCGCACTGTTAGTTTACGGGATGTGTAATTGATCACGACTTAAAGATCCCTCGGGGGTTTAAAAATTCTGAGATTCTTGTTGTTTGAAAAATGTTTGGAAATTATCAGAACGGTGGCGAGTAGAAGTATAATGGATGATTGACCGAGTTTTTGCTACCTTTTACGAGGGAATCGGAAGTTGACAGACATCGAGCATCTAATTCTTTATTTGGGCGATATCGAGTACTTACCGGTTCTAGAAATAATTACGTGCTACCGACTGCTATGTGGATGATTTGGTTCTAGGAAATGAACAACCTACGAAAGTACGGAATACTTGGAGTTAATGCTAATTGGTTTACTGACCGTGCTTGTGCACTCTTTGATTGTCCTCGACAATCTTCGATTGTTTCCAAAGAAAATATTCAAACCTACCATTTCCGAAAATACCTTGGGGGTTTAAAAATTCTGAGACCCTTGTCGTTTGAAAAATGTTTGGAAATTATCAGAACGGTGGCGAGTCGAAGTATAATGGATGATTGACCGAGTTTTTGCTACCTTTTACGAGGGAATCGGAAGTTGACAGACATCGAGCATCTAATTCTCTATTTAGGCGATATCGAGTACTTACCGGTTCTAGAAATAATTACGTGCTACCGACTGCTATGTGGATGATTTGGTTCTAGGAAATGAACAACCTACGAAAGTACGGAACACTTGGAATTAATGCTAATTGGTTTAGTGACCGTGCTTGTGCACTCTTCGAGTGTCTTCGACAATCTTCGGTTGTTTCCAAAAAAAATATTCAAACCTACCATTTCCGAAAATATGACGTAGAAGTTATTTAAAATTAAATTGTTTTATTAGTAAGTATCCTGTAGACATCAAGTTTGGTATTCCCTTATTAAAGGTTTAAAGTGTTTTATTAAGTTTTTGTTTATAGTAGCGCTGCATCTTCTACCGCACGACTTGCAACCAATTTGTGTGCGTGTGCTAGAACCCTTTCAGATTTTTAATATGCACGCGATGCGATTATTGATCCGTATAACATGGAAGACGTTTCCGATGTTTCTACTAACTGCATTCGTAGCATGGACGAAGCGAACCGGGCGCATGCATTGGTGCTAAATGTACAGGACGAGCAGCAAGGATTGGCAAAAGATGACGTTATTAGTTTCCCCGCTGAATCCGCAACTTCGTTCGGCTGTCTTCGGAAACCTTCGGTTTGCATTCTATAGGGTACATAAAGCAGGTACGCAAGAGTAAACTCTTTAGTTATAAGTTAGTTCGCTTACAAGTATCATCAAAGTCCTATAGTGCGGATTTTTTTTGTACTAAAATGGTACCTGCAAACGTTTTTAAATGCGAGCCCTGTCACGTCTACTTTACCAGAAGGGATGCTCTCACACGACACCAGAACAAATCTCGTGGTGCAACATCGTCCAGGGTTAAGCTTATACATCTGTCAGCAGCAAAGTACTTTAACTGTATGTCTTGCGGTATCGCTTTTACGAGAATGGATAGCTTACAGCGACACAAGGAAAAACAGCATGGTATGTCATTAAGCCGTAAACGTGCAGCTCTGCCAGCTGTTAAAGGGCCTTGTACGAAACAACCACGAATTATGTGTAAAGTACGCGATTTCGAAATGGAAAAGAATACCTATGACGCACACTTGAGAAGCAACAGACATAAAAATGCCACAGTTACCGCTACTGGCAAAGATGGCGTAGAAATGGTTAGCACAGCGTTTAACAACCGTATGGCTAGCTATCGCATAAATAACGCCAGTGGCGACGATGGAGTGTCCGAGTTTCTTTGTAAGCAGAAAGAGCGGTTTATTCGTCTACTTAATGAAAAAAGAACACAACATACAGCAATAAAAGTCTATTGCGAACTCTACGGCGTTTACACCAAAATGGGAGAAGAGACTACCGATGTGAAATCCTTTAACACAAAAAATATGGTTATAACGTCTTCTAGTAATCTGGAAAATATCTACGAGGTCTTAAGCGAAACCATGAGAACAAAATCAGAGGAATTTGAAACATGTGGGTCCGGTTGGTCTTTGGAAAAGGTGCTCTATTTAGAAATAAATATTAATAAGTATACGCCGATATGAGAAGTTCTAGGTTAAGAATAAAAATTGTGAATATGTATTTAGAAATGTGGTTTACAAATTTTAAACTGTATTAGTAATAATTGTCTGTAATAAAAAGTTTTAAGAATGGTTTTTAGATTCTTTTTTGGGTATGAGCTGTAGGAAAGTTATAATTTAGAAGGTGTGTGTAAAACGGTAAGGGGTAGTCCGATTTTAAATCTATTTACAGATTCGGATTCTGCGTTAAATTCTAGTCTAACTTGATGTGTCACATGGTTAAAAAATTTATAAGGACGATCATAAAATCGCTACCAGCAAAAAATCTTAAAATTGGGGTAGCTCCCTGGGGGATGATGCAATCTAAGAAATTCCTAGAGATTCGGGTAGTTGAGAAAATTCTAATATTAATTGATACCAAACAAGAAAGGTTTATCTCGAAAGATGCAAAAGAAATTCGTAGAAATTCGGGTAGCTGAGAAAAATCTAATATTAATTGATACCAAACAATGTAACTTTATCTCGTGGGTAAAAATGGGTAGTCGAAGAAAACTATTTGATTCAGAATGTTAGCCGTAAAAAATCTTAAAATGAGGGTAGTGTCCTGGGGGATGATGCAATCTAAGAAATTCCTAGAAATTCGGGTAGCTGAGAAAAATCTAATATTAATTGATACCAAACAATGTAACTTTATCTCGTGGGTATAAATGGCTAGTCGAAGAAAACTATTTGATTCAGAATGTTGGCTACAAAAAAATCTTAAAATTGGGGTAGCTCTGGGGGATGATGCAATCTAAGAAATTCCTAGAGATTGGGGTAGCTAAGAAAATTCTAATATTAATTGATACCAAACAAGATAGGTTTATAAGTTTATCTCGAAAGATGAAAAATGGTTAGTCGAATAAAACTATTTGGTCCAGATGTGGAAGAAAATAAGAGATTCTCCTTATTTCCACAAGGCGGTCCACAAGGCGGGAGTCCCTCCACTATATTTCCTCCTTATGGGGATTTACATGTAAATGTGGCAGAAAATGTGGGATTTTGGAGGAAATGTGGTTCCAGAACTGTCATAAACCTCCTACTGGTATTCAACCATCATTTTTCTCGGACTTTCAGATGCCTTTTTCCAGCGAGTCTCCATTGCTTGCACGATATTAATTTAAACAACTGAATTAAAATTATCCAAGGTATTCGTTGTTAATCTCAAAAAGTAAAAAGTACTATATTCTATATGACAAATGTATGAAATTACGAAAAAATGCCCCTTGAATGCGGTGTTGCAATATTTCTCAATCGCTTATTTTAAAGTTTTACGATTGCCACAACGAATACTCTTCAAGAATGGGTTCTTATTAAAGTCGTCGCTAAATAGCATTTGCTCCATAGCGAAAACGCAGTTTAACGTAGGATTTCAAGAATTGGGCTCCAAAGCTGTGCAGTAGTGCTCAACTTTCTGTTCCACATTTCCGGCTGACCATGGTCTGAGACTGAAAGCGGAGCACACCTAGCCAACACGAACACACACACACACACACACACACACACACACACACACCAAGAGACAGCACTCTAGCACCCAAACAAAACACACAAACACGCACACACACTCGCGCGCACACACACATCCTTTAGGAATAAGGGGTGAATCGGGTCTGCTTAAATGTTATACAGCAGACTAATCATAACGTCAAATAACTAAAGAAATAAACTTTAAAACAGCAAAAGCAAGGAGACATGGTATACGTTTGAATGTTATAGTAGCTCTAAATTTATCAGTAAGTGCAGCCTACCGTATACTAGAATACAGATTACACTTTTTATAGCAGAAATGCCTTAAAGTGTTACAACAAATTTTTCTAGTAGCACTAAATAAGTTACTTTGAAGTACCAGATGCAAAATTCTTACACGAAATAATTAGTGTTTTTTTTTTATTAAATAAGATGCCGTTACTTTTTAAATACAAGAGATTACTTAAAAACGCATTTTTAAAATTGTATAAAATTTAGACATTGTGATTTAAAGCGTTATCCACATACATGCATACACAAATATAGATATTTTCCCAAGACTGCTTTTTGTTTATTTTTGCAATCGCTAATATTCCACGGTCTGTTGGAATCTCAAGCGCAATTTTTCGACTATCACAAGAACCTTCACTATATGATTGCTCGAAAGTAAAAATTTGTCAAACGGAAACCATTTCCATTTGCGTTAGAGGTTTCAATAAACTACATAAAGCCTTTCACATTTCTATAGTTAATACGCAATGGAAAAGCATAAAGATTTGAGCATGCACGTTGCTTTATACAGAGGTATTTCAAAAAGCTTTTTATTTAATGTAATGCACAAAACAAGATTTTCAACAACATCTGATTAGCTTATTTTCTAAACTCTAAAGAATTCAAAGAGGCATTCATACATAATTCAGGATTTTTACAAATTGTAGGATACAGTGCACAGTAGGAAATAGAATTAGTGGCATTACTGTCAAAAAGCTTTTCTGTTTTTTCCACTCTCTTCTAAAGACAGGCATATCTGATGTTTTTGATACATTTACAGATCGTGACTATGATGTAGAGCTGATAATGAATTTACATATGTATGCAATGGAAAGAGGATTTGCGTAGTAAATTTTCCACTACACTACAATCGATTTCATTTTGTTTCTTGAAATTCGTATCTTGAAATTAGTCACGTTTTTAGATTTAACATTCGACTTATTTTTATTAACTATAAGATAATGTTCAAAAAACACGACTTACAGCTGTAATGACAATTTGCCGACGTCAAAGTGACGATTCAAGTAGTTACAAGTTAATTGTATGCCTACTGCATGCTATACCATTTTATAGTTAATAAATACACAAATGGAGTCGGTCAAGCAGCGGTATAAATCAGCGCGGGTTTGCTAGAGAAGTCAGTCTGCTTTGCCGACTCGCTCTGAAAGGTTAAAGACACTTTTACTGCTGTGCCCATAGCCAGTGTTAAATAGTTGGTACCTACCGCGCCGTGCCCGTAGCCGGTGCTTCAAACCCATGGACGTCGTGCCCATAGCCAACGTCTACTCTCTTTTCTCGGTGCGCCCAAAGCCAGCTATTACCTCTGCCGTGCCCATAGCCGGCATTCAGCTTCGCCCGTGTCGTGCCTAATACCGACGCCCGTAACCACAGTATAAAGTTTGCCGTGCCCACGGTCGGCGCCCTTATACTTTCCTTAACCTACCTTAGTTTCCTCTAGCCAAAGAGCACGTCGGTAGACCTAGACTCGCGCAACGGAGCCGGTAAGTCTAGCAACCTAGACTACTATATTATTATACCAGATGCTAGTTAGTGACCATTGTCCACTACCATTCCGGTGACTTAAGACGGGTTCATTACATTGGTGACCCCGACGAAGTAGAGCACGCAACCAACGGTTAATTACATTGGTGACCCCGACATAGAAGAACGAGCACCTTGACCGTCACTTCATTACATTGGTGTCCCCGACGTAGAAGAACACGCACCTTGACGGTCACTTCATTGCATTAGTGACCGCGACGATGAACACGCATTGGTAACCCCGATAAGAGAGCACGCAACCAAACGGTTAATACATATTACATTGGTGACCCCGACGAGCAAAGAACACAAAAGAAATACACGCAATAACTATGCATTGGTAACTATAGACCCAATACAAGAAAAACAGTCACTACATTAATTAACCAACTAACATGGAAACTAACGAACAACACACGCAGGCATTAACCTCCGTCGAAATAGTCAAGAGCCAAATTGGATTAACGGAGTTCTGGAAGGCAACGCCGGAACTACGGTTTCTACGGACGGAAGCTTCATTCACATCTCACGGTATACGATTCGAACAAACACGATATCGATTGCTAGTAGCAAACTTACTCGCTATATTAAGAGCAATCATCAGCTAAAATCACAACACTATCAAAAAAAGCCAATCAGCCAATACTGATTTGATAGCAGATATACTGCGCATATATGGGATCACGAGAGAGGCAAAACTACGGAAGGTACTGGACGGCATACCGCTCGGCGACCAAAAACCATCACAGCTACTGGCAACGATGCGACATCTGGCCGGCACAGACGCCACCGTCGAAATCATCGCAATGCAGTCGAAAAACGCATGTGTAGCGGTTGTGCGTTTTTTGACTGAATTGTGAAGACACATACACGGCACTGGTTTAGTTATCGATGATTTTGCTTTTCAGACAGTCGATTTGTGAGAATACATCCTTTATTTGTGCCACTTTCTATCTTCTTTTTGTGAATACCATTACCAGTGTAACTACACAAAGTAAGTACTATAAACGATTTCATTTTAGAGTTCACTTTCTTATTTAGGAATAGTTTTAGATACGAAAGATGTCAAAACTAAAACGTAAAAATGAAAAACCGCCAACTTACTCAGAATGAATTTGAAGAAGTGTTGTACATTGAGTTAGGCCTATCAGACAGTGAAAGTAGGAAAGATGACAGTATTGATGATTTTAGTAATATAATATCAACAATAATGATGTACAAGAAGTAGAAGACAGCATGGAGTTTATTCACGAAGAAGATGATGGCGAAGTGCCTATCAAAGATACCAACATTGAGATGGAAAGAGAAGAAACCTGATACCATACGTATACATCTAAATTTGGCAAACTTTGGCAAACAACTTGCTCGAGACGAGAACAACGTGACAAAAGATATGAAACAAAAAAATATGTATTCATATAAATGAAAAGGCTACTGGAGTTCACAACGGATATAATAATAAAAACTATAGTAAACCAAAACTATGTAAGCCACTAGAAGTAGTAGAATTGAATGCATTTATTGGAGTATTGATATCATCGCACTCTACAGTAAACGGAATAAAAAATTTGGTTGAGAAAGCAAAGTGGCCGAAACTAAAACTTTCTTAATCTGAGCAAATGAAGACTCAGCTGCTGGTGTCCAAACAATAACTTGACCTTTCTTTTTCTTTTTAATTAAATCGTTGATGGGAGAAACTAATGATGAAAAATTTTTGATAAAACGACGGTACCAACTACACATATCTATAAAACGCTTAACTACCGTTGTAGTTTTGGGACGCGTGAAGTTAACCATTGCCGAAATTTTATCAGGGTCGGTACGTAGAGAATTTGATCCAACAATATAACCAAGAAATTTTAATGTTTTCTTGAAAAATTCGCACTTTTCTAAATTAACCGTTAGACCAGCGTCCTGTAAACGATTTTTAACTTCACTCAGTAACTTTACGTGCTCTTTAGAAGATGGTGAGCATAGAATTATGTCATCTAAATAACAAAATACGAAAGGTTCATATTTAGGTCCAAAGATAGCATCAACTAAACGTTGTTGGATTTGTGTAAAATTTCGAAGACCAAATGGAATTACTGTAAATCTATACTGCTCTCGCCAAATTACGCTGAATGCCGGCTTGTCCTTTGAAGACTCCGAAAGGGGAATTTGCCAAAACGCTTTACGCAAATCTATGCTAGAAATATAGTCTGCATTACGTAGAAGGTTCAACACGCGATCAATATTTTGAAGTGGATAGCTATCATGTACGGTAACGTCATTTAACGCTCGCCTATCAAAGCATAACCTATACTCCTTACTATTTTTCTTTTTAACTAATAGCATAGGTGAATTCCACAGACTCTGACATGGCTATACGATTTTCAAACGGATCATCTTGTCTAGTTCTTTATTAAGTATATTATTTATATAAGGTGACATAACATATGGTCGTTTCCGAAAAGGTTGAGCATCCCCTGTGTTTATATTCATCATGATTTTATCCGTGCGTCCTAATCTATCTTCACTACTAATTTCTTTAAATGAATTCACTACTGCATCTACTTGCTCTCGCTGAACTTCTGACAAATAGTCAACATTAAGTAAACTATTACTATTATTCAAAGGCACTGAGGACTGACCTACGTACGAAACATGTTCTCCAGAATTACTTAGTATACTCCACGAATTGTTTTTAAAATCTGCAATTAACTCAAATAATTTCACAAAATCATTGCCAAAAATAAAGGCATGTGGTAACGATGGAACAACTAAGGCGTTGAGAATTCGACATTCTTTTCCTATGCAAATTGGTAAATCAACTGAACCTAAAACTGTTTTAAACGGACCATCAGCAGTGGATATTCCCTTTTTCTCTGTACGAAAAATCTTTAATTTTAATTTCTCAATTAACGGTATAGCTAAAGAACCAACCACTGAAGTTGTACAACCCGAATCTAGAAGACCAGTGATTTTATTGTCTAATAATTTCACTAAAATATATGGACGATTATCACCTAAATTCTCTTCAAATAAAGCATCTGTCTTTGGCTTTACTGTAGTTTGACAAAAAATTTTAACTATGTTAAGCCAACTTAACCACACTTCTTTACAAAAAAATTTATCTTCCTTACATAGCATCACTGAAGCTTTTTGAACTGGAACGGCAGGCCGACCACTATGCATTTGCCACTTTACTTGTTTGTTTGAACACGACTTACAAAAAACTTAAGTTACTCCACTATATCCACATTTATAACAAAAAATTCTCTTTGGAGCTCTACAAAATTGAAATGCATGGCATTATCGCGAACAGTTCCAACACCCATTATTCTTCTTGACTATTCTAGGACCACTCGAGACCGGTACTGAATCATTACTATCTAAAATTTCAGCTTGAGGAAATGTGTCAGATTTCTTCCAACTTGACTTTTAGGTTTGGATGAATTTTTAAACCATACTGAAGATGAATTATAAAAATTTGATCGATTATTGTCCCTAGACCTGTATGAATAACTTGTTGAAGCAGAAACAGACTTTTGTTTTAAATGATCAGCTTCTTCCAACTTTTTACAGAGTTTAGTCAGAGTCGCCATATCATCTATCTCCGACAAAGCAAGATATGAAATGAATTCGGGCAATAAATTTTTCCTAACCATTCTAACTTTTGTAACCTCAGCAGGGCGTTGTGGTAGTCTGCTAAAGAAATTCTCCATATGGGCAATAAATAAAACAACTGGTTCAGACTTTTTTTGATGGCGCGCTTTTATCAAATCCCAAACGTCATCTTCTGAATGGGCGAGTAAGAAATCTTCTTTTAATCGCTTAACTAAAGAATTCCAATCTTTCACTAAACTACGAATACTTCTATGCCAAATCAAACCATCTCCAACAAATAATTCAGAGGATTCGCGATATAGATCAGCTTCTGATACAGCACGAGGATCTGCTAGTTCTTTTACTCTGTCTAAAAATTGATATACTTGTTTTGAATCACCAGAAAATTTCACGGGCCAAGAACTCGTAGGTTTAGAGGGGGTAAGATATGTAACTGTGGGAATAGATGTACTAACAACTGAGGGAGATTCTATTGTCACTTCTTTACGATCAACTGAACTACGAGCTCTACTAACTTTCTTATATAAGTCTGCCTCAAGAATAAAAATTGTAGCTAACGTTTCATTTTTAAACAACACGGCTTCCTCTACATTTTCTGTAGGAAGTTTAATTCTCTTGACTCAACTGACAAGATGAAACAGTCTAGATTGTACCCTTTTAAAAATAGAATCTGCAACATTACCATCAAATTCTGACAAAATATTCTTTATAGATTCAAGCGAAGAATCAATCTCCTTACGTTCTTCTAAAAATATTACTGTATACCCAAGAAGATTAATTAAACAACCAGGTTCTTTCACTTCCTTAGCCAAAAGTCTACCCAAAATTTTCCTTTCTCAACTCTTCTTTGTGCAAATAAACAATCTGGAAAGTATCTACCATTTCAAAAATTTAAAAAAAGCTTTTCAACCACTAAATTTCTAACACTATTATCAAAAGTGAAAACAGCACTCTCGTTCCGCTAAATATTCTTGCTCGCCAAGTACTAAAAATTTTTTACGTTGCAGTGTCAATAATTGAAATAACCAAATCGAGGCTTGAAGTTAGTGTTGCTAGAAAATTTTGAACCATCAAAAAAAATTTTAAATCTAGCCGCGTTGGTATCGCCAGAAATTTTTTTTTTTATAAATCGCTCCACGTTTTGAGCGCCATATGTGTTACACACTTTTCCTCAAAGGGTATATAGTGTGTGTCTACTCTACCTTATAGTCGACAGAGCCTCGATAGATTATGAGGGGTTTCTGTTTAAAGTTTAAGCCCAGGGTAAAGAGGATGGTAAATGACTTTGAGAAAAAAAAGGACCCTCTAAAGAGATCTTCCAGCCAGCTAAGCTTCTTTAACTTAGAGCAGAGCTATGAGCTAGGGTCGTAGGATGGTATACGATAAAAAAAGAAGTTTTATTGGACGCTACCGTATCTTAATAAATATTATAAGAATCTATCCGAAGATCAGATACGGAAATCTTTGAAAAGAAAAAAAACTTTAGACGAGCAACCTATAATAATATAATACTTACTTATGACTCTGCGAACTGGGATGGGAATGACGTTCTCGTACTACCTGAAAATTTAATCACTTCTAAACATTTTTAGACTAGGGCTACGTTAGAGCCTAGTAACTTTATCACAAAAAAATTAAAGTAAAGAAAGATCAAATAGCAAAAATTATGCTTCAAAAAAAATTTAAACCAACACCAATAATATCTCTCTCTTCACTACAAAAACTTATAAATGTGGTTGTTTACTTCTATAGAAAAATTACTGCTGACTTCAATGAAAGAAAGCTTTAAGACAACTTATTATTCTTTCTATTAATTTGCAAAAAATATATACTTTGCTTGTACAAAGTTATATGTACTGAGACTTTCGAAACAATTACTTTATTAAGATCTAGTATTAATTTCTGAATATTCATAGGAAATTTATAATTGAACAATTTATGTTAATTCTCAATAAGAAATATATGGTTTCCATTTTTATATTACAGTTTATATATGATACTTGAATAGGATCCTGTTCGAGTTTACAAGTATTAAATTAAGTGCTCAGACTTTTTGTAGATTACAGAACTATATTTTTAACTGATATATTTGATGGAATCAAAGATCAAAAAACACTTATTGTTTGATTTAAGCTGTACTTCAAGTGTACTGCCAAAAAAAATTATAGACTAGAATGTGACAAATAAATATTAACGTATCACATGTTTAGTTATGCAAACATTTTAGTATAACATTGTAACTTCAAAATTATCTTATAGGAATTCCTTTGAGATTATAAGAACATTTATGAAATATCCGACTATCAAATTCTGAACAAAATATTACGTGTATCAATTTAAATGACCATAAAAATTTTACAAAAATTTCGTGTACCAAATTTAAGTAAACATATATAGAATCTTCAAACATTATTTGTACATCGTAAATGATGGTTCCACGAAATGAATATTGCTCTAAAATGGAGGATGACTCACCACAGACAATCTGCTAGGCGACCAAATTCTTTAAACATTTTAGGTACTTACAATGGCAGGTGCGCGCGGCTGATACATGTGTCCGGGCTTGACCTCTATACGAACCAAAATATGTGGAAAATTCCACCCTCTCGCATAGCAACATTTAAAACTGTACTATCAATACCACCACCATCCAAAAGTGTTTATTACGTGTTTGCGTTTCCATATTGTTTTACTTTACTTAGATATGATTTCGTACTTGTTTTACTTTACTTTGATAGGATTTCGTACTTGCGCTGAAAAGAAACGTGGAAAATGATTTTAAAGGTAAATTTAAGAATTATTCACCTACTGTAGATATATTTTTCTTGATTATACTAGGTCGATACAACAACTAAAAACGAGGCCATGGTATTCGTTGACACCACTTCACCTCTATCTGGGACGGCATGTTTTATCAAAACCTGCTGGCCCACGTTAACACTTGCTTCGCTGATTACATCCCGATGTCAAATAATGAAACTTGGCCACGAAGCTACGTTACTATCCAAGCACACGCAGAAAAGGGGATATTGTATCAAGATACATACAAATAAAGAGATCTTAAATTTTACTTTGAATATTTAAATATAGGTGGAGCTCTATGTATGAATTAGTAATATATAGTTTCTATCGGAATTTAACATTTACTGTTTAATAAAGGATATTTGTTGAATAGATATATAGCGGTATTAGAGTCTAGCAAGAAAGAGTTAGAAGCTGCTCTTAATGAAATGGAAACGGTTCTAACAGAGAGATACGGTATGAAAATTAACAAAACTAAAACTAAAGTTCTAGTATGCAAAGTTGGGTAAAACAATCAAAAACAAGAATACAAGCATGTAACACGAACTTACAAGAGGTAAAGGATTTCTGCTACCTAGGAAGCCAAATAACGCAAGATGGGAAAAGCACAAAGGATATAAAACAAAGATTAGCACAAGGTCGTGCTATATTTAACAAGAAAAAGCAACTACTGTGCTCAAAGACCACAAACATAGAAACGAGGAAAAGATTGCTTAAAACATATGTGTGTAGCACAGCACTGTACGGCTGTGAAGCCTGGACAGTAGGAGAAGCGGACAAGAAAAAGGTAGAAGCCTTTGAAATGTGGCGCTACAGACGTACGATGAAGATATCATGTACAGACAAAGTTAAGAACGAAGAGGTACTAAAAATAGTAGGGAAAGAAAGAAACATGTGGAAAACGGTAAAAAATAGGAGAGATAGGATGACAGGCCACATAGGAAAAAAGAGAAGAAGAGGCAGACCTAGGTTAGACTACTGCACACAGATAGTAAAAGATGTAGGCTGCAGGAATTTCAGGGAGATGTGTAGGATAGCCCAGAATAGAAATCAATGGAGGACGCATCCAACCAATCCCAAGATGGATAAACTAATGACGAGAAAATAATCGTGCTTAAACACGATGATTATGATAAGTAACTACAAGCATTGGTTGGGCAACATTCTCGAATAATGTTAAGTGTGTGAAAGGATTTACTGGAAAACCATTATTTCGGCAAATATCTAAGTGTTGGGAGATCTTGGTAGCCACAGGTTGCTTAACCCCCTTCACTGAATCTCGGTGAAATAGGGCATAAAATTAGAAAACAATAGAAGGGGAACGAGATGTATACACATGCTGTGTGAGAATTTCAGGGAACTATGTAGGCTAGCTAAGAATATAAATAAGTGCAGGTACGTGTCCAACCAGTTTTGAGACGGAAAACCTAATGACGAAAAAATAAGCGCAGATAAATCTGATGATTAGTATAAACAACTAATTGTTGGTTGCAACTAATGTTGATTGTGCGAAAAGATATATTGGAAAATATATTAAATCGGTAAATGGTTAAGTGTTGGGGGAACTTGGCAGTCACAGGCTGCTTACCTCCTTTCACAACCGCTGAAGGTCGAAGAAATAGAGTATATAATTGTAAAACAATAGAAGGTGACCGAACGGCATCTAACAAGAAAGAACAGCGCCTATGAGGAAAGACAACAAACATAGAACAAGAAGAAAATTGTTGGAAGCATATGTGTGGAGCACAGCACAGTATGCCTTTGAAATACGGGCAGTCTGAAACGCAGACAGAAAAACGGTAGCAGCCTTTTAAAATGCTGTGCTTCAGATGTATGAGGACGATAGCATGGACAGACGAAGATAATAACAAATAGGTTATAGAAATAGTAGGGAAACAAGGATATCTGGGGAAAAAGATAAGAGAAATAGAAGGGCAGAATACGTTCTAAGAAATTTTTGGGTAATAGTATGGGATATATTACAAGCAGAAATAGTAAAAAAGAGGTAGATGTTGACCTAGATCAGATAGTGATAGATGCAGACTGTGCAAATTTCAGGGAAATCTGTAGGTTAGTTCAGAATAAGATAAAAATACTCAAGTCCGTACGTTTCACTAATACGGAATTTCAAGAATGTAAGTGACGTGCGTAATTAAATGCGATCTTGAACAAGGTAATTAGATTGCTATACTTTTAGGGTAAATGTTTTTACAAAGAGAGAATTAGTACAATATTCTAAAGCTTTCCAATACCTTGAATCTAAAATTAATACTTGCGAAATCTAAAAGCGCTTTGCATAATTAACGGTAGTGGTTAATAAATACACATCTTTGTTATAATTCTTTTTAAAAGAACTTAGATGCCCATTTCAGTTATGTGGACATTTAAATTAAACAATACCAATGTAAACTTTATATTTTATAACATAAACAAGCTAATATATACAAAAAAAATTCCAAATTCACATCATTCATTTCTTATGATCATAGTTGAGGTGGTTAAATTTTTACTTTGAAACTTACAATTTAGTATATATTCCATCTGAATATCGGCCAACAGTTTTATAAACCCCATCTCCTCGATTATTTCCATAAAATCATCCAAATCCTCGAGCATTACTGACACAGCAGTACAGTATTTTATTTCTTCCTCGTATGACTGATACGTAAGATATTTTTCTCCTTCCATCGAAAAGCGTTGCTCACATTCTGCTTTTTTTTTACTCGTAGAACATTGCGAAATCTACGAATAACCTCCCCAAAGCCTTTACACATATTTGTTTAATCATCTCTTTAAACTGTATAATCGACAAATTATAACTTCTACGCGAGCAGTCCTTTTATATGAGCTACTCTTATTTGGTTATTCGGATATGTACCGATTGTACCCGATTTGCGTGCACGCACGAAACAACAGGTAGGGAATGTATCCTATAAACTAATTCATTACATTCCTCAAGAAAATGCTAAGGACTTTAAAAATAATTATAACTTTTGTTGGACCTCTCGTACCCGGGTATATCACATTATTTAATGTTATGTCACTGTTTTCCGGATTAATTTCCAATACACTTTCCCACAAACTCTATGTAACGGTTTCGGCATTATACTTTACTCCACAGACCGACTTGTATATATATTTTTGTTTTTATTTTTTAACCAACACGTCCGCATAATAAAGATGTACAGGCTAGTCTTTAACTGGTAACTTAATCTTTTTAAAAGTTTGCCTCTGTTTTCAACTTTAATCTCCTTTAAAGCTTTTGGCATTTTTTTTCGCTATTCCTTTTCTGGAAAGCGGTTATTTTGAAAGGCAATTGTTAATAAGCTTCTTTGAATTCTTGTTGAAAAGTAATTATTCTTTTTTGCGTTCCACAAACTTCTTTCTTACATAAAATGAAGCTTACGTTTATTTGCAATAAAATCTTTAACTTCCGTCATCATGAAACTTCGGATTGAGGCTAACCATTAACGTCACCTTCTATATTTATATACTCGTCGAAATTCTTCCGATATCGTCGTTTATCGATATCAAAATCTTTCACAATAGTTATAAAATTTTGTTTTGAATCACCCTCACCCCAACACTGCAAACACACTTTTTTACATTTAAGGTATGTCATGTCACCACTTATACGATTAAGAAAGATATGGCGAAAGTTTGTGTGACCCTGTTTCCATAATGCGATTACATTGGCGTCATCTCAGAGTCTATGTTTTAAGGTCCTAGCGTAAGTTTGACATAAGTAAAAGGAAATTAATGATCTTATGTCGGAGACACTTTCACCTTATGAGGCAATTTCACTCTATAAGGCAATTTCACTCTATAAGGCAATTTCACGCTATGAGGCAATTTCACCCTATAAGGCAATTTCACTCTATAAGGCACTTTCACCCTTTAAGGCAATTTCATCCTATAAGGCACTTTCACCCTATTTTGATAGAGATAAATTCAAGGAACTTTGCCATTAAAGCACCCGCAACCAGACAGATCTGATTATGCAAATAAAGGAATAGTTTAATATCATAAATGTTATGCGCAACAACTAACTTGAAATAAATTGTCTTTGAAACTTAAATGGATGTTATGACTAAGTTTTATCATTACAGTGGTACAATATCTGGTCGAACCGAGAAACAGTGCAATTAATGTGATGCCGAGAACAAAATCGATGTGAATTTGTGTAGCTATGACTCCCAATAGGTGGGGTTTAGCCTATCTGACTGCATAGTCATCATATTAAGCCACTAACTCAAAGGTACGACTTCGTAGAAAGTAACCCAACTAGATCGGTTCATTATCAAACCTTCAAACTTACACAGTTGCATAAAAAGAAGTTCAATACTCCTATTTTATTCCTATTATGTGTTAAAATATGCTTACTCATAATAGAGTATCCATACATACATACCTGACTGTGAATGCTCAACGTAGTAGACGATTAATCAATTTGTGGAAGATACTCAATCTATGAAAACTATATACATGTCTTGAAATCGGATTTAAGTGTGTCAACTAAAATAAAAACAACTCATTTAATGATAAGAACATAGCTAACTATTACAAATGATATTTCCCACTTGGCCAATGTTAACATAAGTTCTTGGAATTTACTATGCTATCTAGACCAAAGATAGTTGATTATAAATATGATAACCTCATATAAATAAATACTGCAACTAACGCAGGAGCATTACACCCTACGATATTTTAATATCTATAACTGTTTTTAAGTTATAAGTAAAAACAAGTTGAAAATGCAAGGCATTGTCGCAACGAACTTCCAAATGTAGACTTACTTTAAAACAATTTAAAGAAATTAAAATTATTATGTTGTAATAATTATAAGTATTCAGATAAAATAAAAATTAATTCCCCGGGGGGGTCGGGTATCCGTGGTCACATTTTGTGGGGGGTACCATATTTCGACTCAGCTATGTTAGGGGAGTCCAAATATGTATCGCACATTAATTTTGGACCTATTTGAAATTTTAATTTTCCCGACGGAATATCGCGGGGGCACGGCGTCCCCGTGGCCCGATTTCAACTGACATCAAAACTTAAGCTCAGGACACCGAGCTGAATCGATTGATGTATCACACAGTGATGTCCGACCATTAGAAAGGCCTCGGACGGACAGACGGACAGACAGACGGACGACAAATCGATTTCATAAACGAACGAAGTTCGTTGAAAAAACAATGATGGTACGCGTCTAACCAGTTCCAGGACTGAAGACCTAATGATGATGAGATATATAGAACAAAAGCGTATATTTAAGAAACAGATAATCGTATTCGTTACAAGTGTGCTTGCGAAAAACATTTCTAACTTTTCACTTACCGTTGATGGTTGGACTTCAGTATTCAATAAATCTTATTATGGTACTACTATTCATTTTATTGACAATGATTGGATGTTACAAACGCTGGTATTAGATTTTGTTCCTACAAATGGATCTCATGCCGATAAATATATTGCCGTAACTGTTTACCAATCACTTAAAAAGTATAACGTACAGTACTAGACAATGCAGCAGCAAACACATTATTTATGGCGGAATTAGCAATGCTTATAGATAACAAACCAAAGCAACAAGGAACCGACCGTATTTGCTTTAACAGGGAAGATTCGCATTTCAGATACTTCGTACACATTTTAAATCTTGGAGTTCAAGACTTGATGAAATTGCTTAAAGCAGAAGAACCAGAGTTTGAGTCAATAGTAGAAGAAGAAGAAGAAGAGTTCTGTGAATAAGAAACAGATGCAAATGCAGGTACGGACAAAGATTCCAACGAAAATTTTTCTCGGTAACGAAGCTGCGGCAATTGTTTTTAAAATAAAAAGGTCTGAAAAATGGCAACAAAAAAAAAAAGTTGTTGCGATGCAGCAAATTTAAAGTACTTATCTACAAATATTGATGTTTCAACGCGTTGGAACTCGACGAACGACATGGTATTAGTCGTACTTAACACGCAGAACGCATTAAATGCATTGTGTGAAAACAACAAAGAATTAGGTGGTTTCAAAATTACTAAAACTGAATGGGAACTTTATTTAAAAATTCAGAGGTTATTAACGCATTTTAAAAGTTTTTCTACTTTACTTGGTGGAGAACTTTACTGCATGTAGTAGTAGGCTTTAATATGTTGCTTGACAAAATAGAGCATGCTATTCAGCGAAGAAATTCATTGAGATCTGAACTCGAAGAATATTTGTTTTTAGCCTATCAAGCTGCATATACTAAAATGTTAAAATATTATCATAAAACAAATTGGATCTACTGTGCCGTCGTTATTTTAGATCCACGACATAAAACGCAAACATTCAATTTGACCCCGTGGGGGCAAGGAATGAAAGAAGCGTCAAAAAAAATTTCAAGATATATATATAAAGAAATGTTCTACGTACCGTCGCAGCCCCAACCAACTATTTTAGTCGAAAATCCTGATATGAATGTTAGTGACGATGGTGAATTAAATGTGTATTCCATTTATGAAAAAAATCAAATCGTGAATAACAATTGGTATTACGAAATTGATAATTATTTAAATTGTCCCAGAGAAAATAAAAGCGAAGACATACTAAAATCGTGGAAGAACCATAAATCTGTTTATCCAGGTTTAGCTTCAATGGCACGCGATCTATTTAGTGTCACCGCAACTAGTGTACTCGCCGAGAGACTATTCTCAAAAGCTGGTTTGACTATTTGGAAACATCACAATAGGTTAAGTCACGGATCGGCAAAGACACTACTGTGTATACATTCTTGGCACAATAATAAATTATTAGAATAACGCCGTTACACATACATTTATAAAGTATTGTATATACAACATTAATATTTTATTTATAGTTTGGTTTGGTAAAAATAAACAAAAATAATTTGCTTGTTTTATTTATTTCTAGAATTAATTTTCAATTCAAACACAAAACTACACATGGAGGTTAGCTAAATACATTTGGTTTACAGATTGCAATAGTTGAGGTAGCGCCACTAAAAACTCTGGAATTTTTATTCTAAAGTAATTTAAATAAAATTACTATAATTTTTGAACAAAATTTATGTCTTTACTCTTTATTGATTTCAACTCATAGTACAAAAGTACCTATAGGAATATAAAACATCATCAATATTTTCCACATGCGTATCCTTTTGTTTCGCCAATTTCTATAAATCGGCAGTCTCTATTTGTTTTTGAAATTGTAGTTCTTTATTGGAGAAAATTGTGATTTACTTTCAGTATTATGTAATGAATGTTTTGCTAGATATTCTTAATGTGCGTCTGAATTATCGATATAATCGCTATGCCTCATAAAGTGAAAGTACAATCACCAAAACACATTTTTCGATAACTATGTGAAGAAACGATTAAGACTTTTGCAAAGGGAACGATCCTACTGAAAAAGCGTATTATTTTAAACATAATCTACAAGTCTACATCGCTTAAGCTTTGTCTTAAGATCATAAAATCATAAAGGTAAAATTAGCACAAATATTTAGTTCTCACAGCTTACCCATATGTTCTAATAAATATTCAAGAACGGCCTTTAAACGAAGTAAAATTGATCATGTATAATTTGTTTGTTCTAATTAACACTGGTTCCTTGGTAAAAATTGCAATATTTACGTTCACAAATCAGATAAACATTTTATAATTGCTAATTGTAACAAACGATTGTATCTTAATTTAAAGTTGAAACTGCAAATAGTAAAATTTGTGTTTATAGCATAGTTTTACAACTAACTATTAAAACTAACACAATAAATAGGTACACAAAGTTTCAAAAGTCAGAATTGTAAAGTCGGTTATTAATTTTGTTTCTTGTGAGATTTGCCATATTTGAACAACTGAACTGCAGTTGAAGACAATTATAGTAACACAATATCATTGACGATGCTCTTCGGATGCTACTAAGCAGTTGAAAAAGCAAACTTTCTTTCAATATCGACTGAAATAAATGTAACTGTTTCAATTTTTAAATTGTAACATTGAAAACATTTTCTTATTTTGATAGGAATTTTATTTAATACGAGAATTCCGAAGTTCTTACTAACACAGCCTTTACCTTATTTACTCAAATTTGTTTTTGTGTTCTGGATATTTCGACAACTCGAGAATAGTCCAGAATTTTCGACTCGAGATTGAGACGAGAGTTAAGTGTTTCTCGTTCTCGTCTCGAAATAGATTTTCGTTTCTCGTCTCGATCTCGTCTCGAATTTCGAGACGAGATCGAAATGAGAACGAGAATTCTCGATCTCGAACGGCATCACTACAGACGATTATTTTGAAAAGCAATAAAAGTATTTTTCATCAAATTCATTTGTTTATTCTTTCTATTCTCAGTACATAAATAGTGTCCCTCATAATATTGATACTATAAACTGAGATTAATTAAATATCTCTCTGCCATATTGACATAACTAGAAAAGAGGATAAACTACCAGAACAGTTCAAAATTAACGAAACGTATTTTAGTATTTCTTAAGTTAGGACATTATTTAGCCAAAGAACAACAAAGTGGGTGTTGAAATTACTTATTTAAATAAATATTCCAATTGGTAAAAAATAATACTAAAGTAATTAGAAATAACTAGAATAATAAATTTTATCTACTCCTATCAAATTACATATTAATTAATAGGCTGTTTTTGAGCAATTTATAGTATCCATAAACAAACAGCGTGAGTTATAATAACTCCCTAGTGATTTATGATAATTCTCAGTATTCCTACTAGATGGTGTCAAATTTCTTCATGTCTAGTCTGTATAATCAAATAGACGCAACGCGCGAAGTTGGCTTTGTACGAGCCTGATACGACGAAATGCAAGGTTCATTAATATTATTGAGGTAAGGCTACTTGATAAATTTAAATAAATTATTCTGATGTTTTCAAATTGAAATTGAATTAAGTAAAGTTAGCGTTAAATACGATGAATTCTGATAGTAAAGATGAAATTAATATGTACATCTCCAGAGTTGAGACAGGTAGCTAATGCTACAGTACAGAATCTATTACCCGATAAATCGCAAGCCAAATATAAAGAAGCGTATAAAAACTTTCTAGATTGGTGTAGCAGTAAGAATGTCAACTGTAACAACAATAAATTTAATTAATTCAGTCCCACATATTCAGTTCACGGGTTGTTCAAACTTTACTGTTAATTTTGTTAATAAGCAAAATGAGTAATTAGACAAAATTTTTTGTATCATTATTATACCTGTCAAGATTTCTAAATATAGTAAATATAGAGTTCTTTATCTCTGTACTTACATCTTAGTGTTCACTGTTGTAATAGTAGATAAAGTATAGTATTCAACATACGGTAATGTAGGCAATAACTCACTTGATGAATTACGCAAACTTCATCTGCGTGAGTTATTGCCTACATTACCGTATGTTGAATAATATACTATTAATATTATTGCAGTGGTGCAAAACATCTTTCTTTGTAAAACTCAAATTATTCGTTTGCTAGGATAATAGTCTAAAAGGGCGTCAAAGAATAAATTTACAATGGTCATTAAATGATTTATCAAGTTTTCATTTGATTTAATTTTTATACATTCAGAGGTCATGATTTCCTTTACTAAAAGTATATAGCTAATGTAATGACATACAAGTTCAATTACTTACGGATAGTATCTTGTAACATTTTTATTTTTTAGTCGTAATTTAATTGCATTGAATTACAAGAATAATGCGCTAAGCGTGCATTGTTCCTTAGGGATCTAATTATATTAATATATCTGTGTCGCATAAAGCTATTTCTAAGTACATCTCTATTTAATTGTTTCGTGTTCCCCTCTCTGACGGCGCGACCGCTCGGCTCTGGTTTCGACAAACAGTCGGCCGCCTGCAACAGCTGTGTTAAGATGTATTTTCGGCTGGAAGCTGGCAACCTTCGCATCAGCTATTAATCGTTGGGATATCTTCTAATAACGGTTGGTAAAGTATATATTATACGAATTAATGTAATTTGAGGTAATTTATTTAGCGCGACCTGTAGAATGCGACAAAATATAATTCGACAATGTAGAATGCAACGATAAAGATTGGAACAAATATAATTCGTTATCTAGGATCCAAAGAATTACCGTTATTTAGGAACAGTCGATTTGAAATTTGCCTAATAAGAAATTTGTCTGATAAGAAATTATGGAAGTTAATTTGGATGCAGTCGTTTCAAATTAGAAGGGCTGGTAACTTTGCTTGAAGAACGGAAATCCCGTCTCAATTTGTTGTGAAGCGGCTAATGCAGTTTTTGGTTCGTTATTAGCTGTAAGATTTTTTTTACATGTGTTTTAAAGTTTAGAACACGTAAATTGTGTAAATATCAATTAATTGTTGAGCTGGTTTTACAAGTTGTAAAACGAAATTTTGTCGAATTAGCTTTCTAAAATAACATGTTTTGTTCCATATGAACCTTCGATAAGTTCAACGTATGTTTTCGACGTCATATTTTTCTGTTTTGCACAGTTGACAGATGTTGTCTTGAAAGCAAATGCTTTGAGCAGCTGTAATGCAATTTAAACAAACATGCCTATTTTTGTGATCAGCTTTATCTATACATAGATTATTAAACGTAAATATGAAAGTTCAAATCTTCATTATGTTAGGTTCTAGTAATTTATTATCTACCTGAAAAGATCTGCCCAGGTTAGAATTTAATTCACTGTGTTATGCTTACAAATCATTACCACTTTAATTTGTATAACAAGTTCATGTTTAAAGTAAAGTTGGTTGATCAATGAAAGAAAAAAGGAAAGTTAAAACTTTAACTTTGATGTAGTTGATTATGACAATTTTTTGTTACAAGTTCCGATATTTTAAAAGAGTTTTTTTAGTAAACGTTTAGTTTCAAAATCTAAGACTTTTATTTTGGTCAAATGCGATCAAATCTAATTACATAAAGTAAAAAATTTTCTGAGTAATAATTTGATGCCAATATTATATTGGAAATATTTTTTTATTATTTCTTTATATTTTTTTAGAGGACACAAATGGTGTTCTACTTTTTTATTTATTTAATCTTAGCAATTTCTTACAGGAGCTGCGTCTTATCTTAATAAGACAGGTTTTTGTTAACGAAGGCGATCATTTTATCTTTGGGTTTCCAGTCCGCCCTTAGAACTGTGCTTTGCAATTATCGTAATTATCTCAGGACATGGTGGCGCCTATTTGATTTAGCTTAACTTTGGTTTGCAAACAGAATTCGACTTACCCCCCCACTTCTCATTGCTCTACCCAGGAATAAACCCCTAGCTATGTCGGAAGATTTTGTTCTCTAGCGCCTTAATGTAAAAAAAAAAGACGTTTCAGTCTTTTGTAAAACAGAAGTCGTTTCAGTGGCACCCATCCAACGTAAGGCTTAGCAAAAATAGTTACAATCTTATTATTATATCAATTAATTTTACCACATAATCTTAAATTCAACAACCATGTGTAACTGAAGCCGAAATCTCGGTTGTCATTGTTGATACAAACGATTTCTATTCAGTTTGTTATGATTTCCTTCCATATTTCATGCATGGGAATATTCGAAATGTTCAATTCATTCAACATAAACATAGGGATTGCTACGTCGTGCGGAATGGAACAGCAAGCGACGCAGAGTTGGCCATCGAATATCTTGCTTTTGAATCATTCAAGCATAAACGCAAAAAATTTGATTGTCAGTGCCAGTATAGAACAATGAACATTTAACACTTAACACAAGACAAAATTTATTTAGTTGCAATATTCTATGTACGATGGTGTAAGTAAAATATAGGGCTTGTGAGCTTTTATGAGAGAGAAGTGCACTCTAAACGGCTGCAAACTCACCAGCTGTATGCATACCACATTGCATACAATTATATTATTTAAGCAAAAGGAACTTTTCTAAACATTTATTTTAGATAATTCACAAATTCTTATAAAGTATAAAATAGACTCACACACCCTAACCTAAATTAATACTAAATTAATTATCTATGGTTACAATGTCTTATACAGCATAGTCCAAATAAAAAGAATGAGATCAGTATTTCATAAATCATTGAATTTAAGGAAAAAATAATCGCAAGTGTCGGATTTTATTTGTAAAAGCACGTTCCTTAGGATTTTCCTTTTATTCATAGCGTGTGCTGTTCGAGCGTGATAACGTCAACGGTGATTTTTTAAAATTGAAATGTGGGTAATGCGATACCTCTTTTGAAATGCAGTTTAATCATCTAGGCAACCACGAAAATAAGTTTAAGTAATTTAGTTCTGCATACTGTCAAAAATCATATTTAGTACTGCAACACATTACTTATTTCAAATATTACATATATTTTGTTTTCATTTAAAAATCTTCGACTATACTTAGATCTAATACCCAAAAAAAATTTGTTGAGTAATGGAATCGCCTCATTAGCTACTTAACAAAAATAAAGTTGAAAAACTTTAATAAAGTAAGTACCTCCAATACAAGCATTCTAGTGCCTACTTCTCTCCTCCCTGCTCTTTCTCCCCACCACCTCTAACTTTAAAGCTGTTACTTTGATAGTTGTCACATTGACAACTGTCACTTTGACATATGTTACATTGACAGCTGACACGTTGACAGCTGTCATGTTGACGGTTGTCACTTTGATAATCCTTCATTTTCTTCTGACGTTTCTTTGATAATCCGCCATTTTGTTCTTACGTTATGATTTCTGACTCGCTATAGAGTTTTGCCTTTGCTTCCTCCGGTATATATATATATATATATATATATACATATATATATTGCCGTAGAATCGAGGATTAGGAACCAGTCTCAAGCCCCAGCGTTGGGCCGTCATAAAATTGCCGTGTTCTCTGGGACGCTCGAGCCTTTCCTAAAAACCATTCATGCCATACGAATTGCCGTGTTCTCTGGGACGCTCGAGCCTTTCCTAAAAACCATTCATGCCATACAAATTGAGCGTCATAAAAGTTGCCGTGGAACCTTCCAAAATTCTCAACCCACGAGGATTGAGCCAACATAAAATTTTCAAAAAAAAAAAAAAATTTCTTACCCTTCTTCTTGGAACTCGACTTTCTCTGCTCACCCTGGCTAGCTCAGCAATCGGCCTCTTCTTGAATACCTATCTTTACATACATACCTCTCTCACACCTACACCATCAAATGAAATTACCAAAATAATACAACAGCCATACAACCTTTTATTTACACATGTTAACAGATAAAATATTTACACTTAGGTACCAACGATTTGGTACAATTGTTACCAGCTCAATTATTAAATGTTTTAAAATCCTTGGACCCCACATGCAACCCTAGTTTGACTTCATACTGGTCTATTGTGAGCTCATTATAACCCAGTTTTTGTAAATGCTTTTAACCTTGCACTTTATTAAAAACAAAATTTACAGACCCGTTTACTCCTTACAATCACAATTTATAGCCTGAATAAAACTTTATATATCATCAATAAACCCTTTTTTAATAATCAAAATTAATTGTCCAGCACATGTACCTTTTTTAAACAAGTTTTAAACATAATAAATACGCCACCAATAAGTCAAACACACAAATACCAAAATCTTACCACAAATGCTTATACAAAACAGAAATTTAAAGTTTGTTACCTGGAGTCACCTACGTTCCTCGTCACCGCTTCAGATGGCTACCAGAAACCCTCGTCAATGTGTCCATCTACTACGATAAAGTCTGAATCCACAGATCCCCACCATCCAATATGTCCGCTACCACTCCGCTTCTTCTTCCCAGATATCAGCTTCGTCTCAACAGTAACATTCTATATCAATATTTCATGCATACAAATTGTTTTCAGTTTTGCTTACCCCAAATATCATCCATCCATTTAATAACTTTGTCGTAGAAACGGCACCTTTTATCTAAACAAGCACCAACTCGTGCAAACACTTTTATAACTTGCGGTCCACTACTACAGCTTTTAAGATTTTAACAGGATGTATAATGCAACTATACTGAACACAATAATTGCTAACCAAAGCTTTTACTATATAGGTTGTAGATCTGAACCCGTATTCAAATCTAAATGGAAAGAAGAAAGAGCTTTAATATATTTCTTCGATTATTTATATTATTCTCAACCCCCCTAGTTGAACCGGTGTCATATGAAAAGCTTGTTTTCAAAGCGGCTTTCTAAAATTTTGAACGTAACCGACTATAATTTCTGACAAATCTCCCGTCCGTCGTGCTGTTTACATAGAATTTCGTTTCTTACCTTACCGTACACGCACTTCTCAAAAACTGCTGGCCATCGACCAATGATAGAATTTTCCCCCATTCAGACGCATCACCTCTCAGCTATCCATCTCTGTTCTACGCATATCTGTTGTCTCCTTTAGAACCCCTCTTAGGTTACAGAAAATCGATATTGTGTTTGGCCTTTGCCTTTGCACGTATATATCTTACGTGACTTTTATCCAACGCTTCATGTATACTTTTCTCTGTCCGTTTTGTATTATCGATCGTTTATTTCACTCACTCTTTAAGATACTTATTATTTAACAGCTTATACAAATTGACCGTTGCAAACAAACTTCTATAAAATTTTGTGCTAACGTTCGTTTTATATTCTACAAACCTGACATATAACAACCAGGTTTCTTGAAACAACCAACCGTTGAAAATAACAATTTTTGGTTTCTTCAATTTGTAGTATTTGTATAACCGAACGTTGGCTTTTAACATAAATAACATTTGCGTTTGAAGTTATTGATTTTCTATGCAAGCACGCTCTCTTCTTGCTTCCATGCGTTTAATTAAGAGTTGTTATAATTTCTTATGCGCATCCTTGAGATTTTTTATGTACTCTAAAACTTTCTTCTCTTATATAATTTTCACATACCAATTTAAATATAGAAAAATACCTTAATACCCGTCAGTTTCCACTATATAAATTAATTAATTTAATTTATATAGTAAAAACGAATTCTCTGTAAATAGCACGTAGAAAGGGAGAAATTTTGCAGAATTGAGAGACGGTTATGTTCAAAATTTTGAGAAACCGCTTTGGAAAATAAGCTTTTTTAATAAAACGGGTCCGTTAGGGGGTTTGAATAAGAATATAAATACCGGGGCGTAGATATTAAAGCTCTCTTTTCTTTTACGTCCATTGAGTTCTGAATGCGGGTTCAGAGCAAGATTATAGTAAAGCTTTTGGTTAGAATTTGTTTGTGTAAAGTTATATTTAACATCGCATTTGAGAGTATAAAACTATAGTAGCAAATCTCAAGTTATTAACGTGATGCACGAGTTAGTGCGTATTTAAATAAAAGCTCCGATTACTACGATAAAATTATTAAATGGATACAGGCTATATGAGGTAAGCAAACCTGAAAATTAATTTGGTATGCGTGCCATATATAGTATGCAATGGTACTGTGAGACGAAGAGAATATCTTGCATGGTAGCGGAGATATCAGCGGAGATCTGTGGTTCCTGACATCAGAGCAGTAGATGGAAACAACGCCGAGGGGTTCCTGGTAGCCATCTACTGGGGTAATAAAAATAAAGGTGCCTCCAGATAATTAATTTTAAATTTTTGTTGTTATATAAACATTTGTGGATATTTCTGAGTTGTGTGGTTGAATTTTTGGGTGGTATATTTATTGTTTTATAAACTTGTTTAAAAAGAAATATGTACAGAACAATTTAATAATTTTGGGTATTGAAGAAGGGTTTATTTAGAATGTATAAAAATTTATTCAGGCTATAAATTGTGTTGTTAGGGGTAAACGGGTCAGTAAATTTTGTGTTCATTAATGCAAGGTTTAAAGCATATACAAACAAAACTGAGTTATAATGAACTCACAATACCCCAGTGTGAAGTCAATTTAGGGTTACATATGGGGCCCATCCACTCATATCTAATCGAATTTGTTTAAAATCATTTTAAAATCGAAGACTTTAAAACATTACATAATTTGAGCTGGTAATTATTGTACCAATTGTTTGGACACATGTGTAAATATATTTTATCTGTCAATGTGTGTAAATAAAAGATTGTATGGTTGTCGTATTAATTTGGTAATTTTATTTGATGGTGTGTGAGTGTGAAAGTGGCATGTATGCAAAAATAGTGATTCAAGAAGAGTCTGATTGCTGAGCTAGCCAGAAAAGTAGAAAAATTCGAAGGCGTCCTAATAAAAAACAAGGGTAAGGAATGTTTTTGTAATTTTTTTGAAAATTTTACGTTGGCCCAAATGATAGGGCACGAATATTGGCGACTTCCACGGCAATTTTTTAGCGGCCCAACGCTGGGGCTCGAATGATATTTAGGAGGAGGCTTGAGTGTTCCAGAGCGTCGAAGAGAACACAGCAATATATATATATATATATATATATATATATATATTAATAGTTATTAAGATGAAATCAAAACCCAACTTTGTATTTAAAGTTGAATTACCATTTCAAATCGAACTAGTAATTGAAAACCACTAAAAGAATGGCTACAGCAGAACTTGAACCTGCAACTTCTGATTTTCCGATTTAGCGCTCTAACCAATTGAGCTATCTAGCCTAATTGTTTAGATGATGTTATACTTAATACTACTGAAGCTTGGCTCTTGTTAACGATTTTCAATTACGTCTTGCATTTAAGGAAATTGAATCGAGTTATATACATAATTCATCTACTAATAACTTGATCATCCCATTTTTGCAACGTTCGGAATAATACAAACATGTAATTATATTATTATTAATAGAGAAGAATAATAAAATAACAAGAGCCAAGCTTCAGTAGTATTAAGTATAACATCATCTAACCAATTAGGCTAGATAGCTCAATTGGTTAGAGCGCTGATCCGGAAAATCAGAGGTAGCAGGTTCAAATCCTGCTGTAGCCGTTCTTTTAGTGGTTTTCAATTACTAGTTCGATTTGAAATGGTAATTCAACTTTAAATACAAAGTTGGGTTTTCATTTCATCTTAATAACTATTAATATATATTAAGCATTCATTTGCATTCCAAATGTGGATTATTCTTCTCTATTAATATATATAATATATATATATATATATATATATATATATATATATATATAGAATGCTGTGATCCACCTATTAGAATCGAGCCTCACAGATTGGGCGTCAAGAATGCTGTGAAACCTACAAAAAAGCTATTAACTTAACTGGTCCGTTGACTTTCTTCTGTTAATCGCCTCTTTACTCTTTTCCGCCTCGGCTGCTCACCTAGTTAAACCTTCATCCTCATTCATAAAAAAATAACAAACACATTCCTACCACAAACATCAATATTCACAATACATTAAAATTTCAAAATTAAAGTTCAGCATAAATTTCAGTAACAGAAAATTTCAAGATTAAATTTTGTTATCATTTTAATGTGCATCCAGAATTAAAGTCCTTATAGGATGCCTACTAATTAATATAACAATATATGCAGACCTGAGTCTGAGTACAAAGGGAGCATCTACCACCCCTTTACGTTAATTAACCAGGTTCGTCTAATTGAGCTCAAAGACATACCCAAATTTTCATCAAGCACATAAATACTAAATACTCCTTTCGACTTAAACAAGAAAATTTCACCTTAAAATTAAAAATTTGTTGTTAGTACAATTTCACTACTGTCCATTTTAAGTAAATCAATTATAAAGCTATTCAACACACACCAACACATCAAAAATCGAACAACAAAGCATAAGTTACCTGAAGGTTACTGCACTAGTGGCTTCAATGTACATCGTCCTTGCTAATTTCACCATTCCAACTGGGTTATGTTCACGTCCTCGGATTACTGGTCGCTTTTAAACATTTTCTCTACACCACCATTCATCTAAAGTTGTTTCAGTGCTTTTCCGGAACTCATCTGTGTATATCAGAAGCTTGTTTTGTGGATCCAGACACGTTTACGAATCATTTAATTATTAACACCCCCGAAAAATAGCAAAGAAATTCATACTTCTTTCACAAATATACGCCAAAACTGCCTACTTTTGTGTATTCATTTGTCGTTGCAAATTTGACTAATTGGTACAGTGATACTAAACTTTATTACCTTGTATCTTCTTTTCTAGGTGCACTAAATTACATTCATTGTAGCACGTAAAGAACAAACTGTTTTAAATCACAAAAATATTCGAGCAAACTGTTTAAATTATTTAATCAAAATCGGAAAACTAAAAGCACTGTTTAACGCATTGAATCAATTCGAAAATCTAAGAGAGAAACTCATATTAACCGGGTATATATAGAGGTTAGCCCGTCTGTCGGTCTTGTCCCCAAAACGGCCAGTTTCTAGAATTTCGTGTACTATGTTCCCATCTCGCCCGCCTGTGCGTCGGTTCTTATTAAATTTGCACTGGCACCAGTTAAATCTCAGAAATTTTGACACGGCTCGCAACGTCTGGAAATAACTAATTAATTTTTATACAGAAATGTTATTTTTGCCTCTCAAGTTTGCCTTTTATTTTCAACCAATCGCCACCCAGTGACGTTGCTCCACTCACGCCTTTTACTATATGTGTCTCGGTCTTACGCATATTATCTGTCTCTATCTACCCTGTTCTTATTGGTGCAAATTGATATTCTTTATTATCGATTATTTCAGTCCACGTGTGTTCTTATCTGGGTTAAATAATCCCGTATCTAGCCTTCCCGTGAATATTAAACGACGGTTTCTCCAAGATTCTCTGTAACCATTCGTTATCTGCAAAATTTACGCAGAACGAGCTTTTTAAATAAACCCTGTTTTGTATTTCGTGCTAAATCATCCGACCGTTTCCAATATCCCTAGAATCGACATGTTTATCTAAACAAATTAAACTGAAATTGCCTTTTAAAAATACGCAGGTGTGTTCAGACGTAACATTTTAAATAACCCTTCTACGATTTGACTATTATTGGGTTTTCACAAGCTTTTATGCTTATTATATTATTAATAATGGTTCCATTAACTCCAATTAAAATAATACCCTTTAATTTTTTTGTGATTCCTAATCAAATATTAATTATTATCTGTACGTTTTGTTTAATACCGGTTACTTAAAATTGAGTTAATTAATATAAATTTTGCACGTAATTTCCATTTGTTTCTTTACTCCGAATAATTATATTACACGTGGAGCATTTTAATACTGCTTCTTTTTATATAAAGCGTCTTGTAAATAATTTAAATCTCTTATTTTTAATGAAACGAATGAATTTTATTCTCCACGGTTTTTTTTAATAAAGCGTATTATCTAATAAAATTCCTTATACCCGGTGATTAAAATTATTTGATGTAATTCATTAATTTTCTACCCTGGTCTAAATATGAGTAATATATATATATATATATATATATATATATATATATATATATTATATATATAGTTTAGAGATAATGACCTTGTATAAATATGATGATATATTATTAATGGGTTTGAGGTCAGCTGTAGGAAAGTAAACTCTTTTTTAAGGCCTAAATTTTCGAATTTTATTTAAATTCTTGATCACAGGATTTCTAAAATTTTACAATTAACTAGGCTAACATATAAATGAATTGATAATAACACAAGACGAGGTTAAACATTAAATTAACATGAAAATTAAATCGAAATCTTTTTAAATAATTTTGCTTCAATTTGTTATAAGAAAATTGTATAACTTGTATAAAATAAAAATAAAAATGAAAATGTCAAATTTTGAAACCTTTCAGTTTCACTTTTTATTATTTGACGATTTAAATATAGAATGCCTATGTGCATGTATGCATGTGTGTATGTGTTTGTGTGATGGTGTGGGTGCGTGTACATGTTATATTTATGTGAGTGTCTATGAATATTTGTGATTATGTATATTAATCTGTTTGTTTGTTAGTACGTGTATGTATAAATGTATGTATGTAATGTTAATCACTACAATATCAATTATTGCATTAGGTATATGTTACTTCTGAAGACTAGTATGTGTAAATCGAACTTAGACCACCAATATCTGTTTTTATTTATACAATTTTTTGGCGAAATATATGATACATTTCTAGAAATAGTCTTTTTGTGTATCTCTTTCTAGTTCTAAAATTTTAGGATGTTTAAAATCAATTTTGTGATCTAAATCAATTGAGTGTCTTGATAAAGAAAGAGATACACAAAAAGACTATTTCTAGAAATGTATCATATATTCGCCAAAAAATTGTATAAATAAAAACAGATATTGGTGGTCTTTGATTTAACATACTTAGTCTTCAGAAGTAACATATACCTAATGCAATAATTGATATTGTAGATTAACTATCATACATTTATACAACACGTACTAACAAACAAACAGATTAATATACATAATCACAAATATTCATAGACACTCACATAAATATAACATGTACACGCACCCACACTCATACACACACAAACACATACACACATGCATACATGCACACATAGGCATTCTATATTTAAATCGTCAAAAATAAAAAGTGAAACTGAAAGGTTTCAAAATTTGACATTTTCATTTTATTTTATTTTATACAAGTTAAACAATTTTCTTATAACAAATTGAAGCAAAATTATTTAAAAAGATTTCGATTTAATTTTCATGTTAATTTAATGTTTAACCTCGTCTTGTAGTTATTATCAATTCATTTATATGTTAGTTAATTGTAAAATTTTAGAAGCCTGTGATCAAGAATTTAAATAAATTGAAAATTTAGGCCTTAAAAAGAGTTTACTTTCCTACAGCTGACCTCAAACCCATTAATAATTATCATCATATTTATATAATATATATATATATATATATATGTATTGTAGTGGATTTAAAGGGTTAAATTTGGGGTAAGCAATGCAATTTCAAACACCCTGTATAGAGAAAGGAACAATTTATTTACGCGCAAAATTAATTTCATTTATTTAATTCAAACGAACAAGTATTGACGTATTTTATAATTAGGGAGTGAAAAGTAATAGGTTCATAAAGGAAAATCAGTTTTAGAAACAAATAGAAACGCATAATTAATTTAATTTAATATAATTCAACGTGAAATAACGTCAGAAAACGCACTAGGGTATATAAAATCAATAATTACAAGGCGAAAAACTTTCGTTGTAACAAACAAGGACGTTAATTGTATCGAATACCGTGAAATATAAAACTCCTAGAAGTGTTGTTTTAAACGATCAATAAAGAACACCTACATGTTTGAAAGGTCAGCTTCTTTGTATTTGTGAACATAATAAAGCGGGTTTCATAGAATATATTGTTCAACCGTCAGGGGCTTCGCAAAAAATCTAACAAGAGTTTCTTAAAGAGCAGAAAGGATGCACAATCAATAAGATGCCACATATACAGACGGGTATAAAAGCATTCGATTTCTAAAGCACGTATTCAATCCACGTGGACGCAGTCAGCAATATCAATTTTCTACAACGCAAGTAGGGTCGGAACGCGCATCCAATATGCATAAAACGGGGATAACAATATTACAGGCGGGGTTTTATGATGACATAGGACTGTGTCATTGGCCGAAATAGTTAGTTTTACAACAGACGAACACGCGGCAGGTGAATGCAGTTTTCGGATTATATAGCGTGTGCACGAGGTAAAATTCTAGGAGCTTTGAGGCGGTTATATCCAAAATTTGCAGAAATATTATTTTCAATTAAGTATTTCGCGTTAAGTAGGTCCGGGAGGTTACATTTTGAACTGTCTAAATACGGGATGGAAGTTATTAAGTTTCTTTTCACTACTCTTGATTTTCGCATCGCTTTAACTACGTATAACAATAAACCAACGTTAGAGTAGAATTTTGTGAGTATTAAAATTTATTTGTAACAGAGTAAGGTAGTACTAGATCTAATAACTTGGTACTTGGGGCCTTATAGTTATTAACGCGAGTAGTGGCGAGTTATTTAAATTAACTAAGGTCTAACTTTTGCCATATCAAGCTAGTAAATTAATAAAGCAATAAATACAAGTGTAATATACGTGGATTTGGATTCTGAAATGGTATGTAATTGGTAACACGGAGCTCAGTGTAGACTGAGTTATTATCTATAAATAGCTGGTGGATCCGAGCGCATAGACGAGCAGCCTTGGGGATTTTAGAGGACAGCATCGTAGACGGAGATGGAGCCTTGAAGCATTTTTCAGGTAAATAATTTGAATTTGCTGTTACTTGATAAACTGTTGGAATTCTTTGTGATGTGTGAGTGAACTTTGGGGGTTATTTATGGGTTTTTTTAACGTATTGGAAAAAATACGTGTTTTTGACTATGATGAGGATATTTTAAATATTCAAAAAAAATGTGTATGTAAAGTTCACTAAATTTAATTACGAATTTAAATTAGATTGTTAAGGGTGCATGGGTTATTAATTTTGTAATAATTTTATACTAGGTGAAAAGCATACATTAATAAACTGGGTTATTATGAGCTCACCATACTCCAGTGTGAATAAATATAGGGTATTGTTTGGGGCTCATTTACTCCTGTTGTATTAAATGTGTTTACAATTAAAATTTTAAAAAGGACTTTACAAAAATCGCACTTATTGAGTTGTAACTAGAGGACCGAAATGTACCTATCTGAGCTAGCCAGGGAAGCTGTTAAAGATATTTTGTTGCAGCAGAAGAATTCACGTAAGGAATATTTTTATAAAATTTTATGTTTTTTTGAAAAGCGGTTGTTGACGCTGGAGAGGTTAAACCCACTGATCCCCAATCCGCAGCAATATATATATATATATATATATATATATATATATATGTATATATTAGACAATTTAGATTGGGCATATTCAACTTAAGATTGGAATTTATGGAAATTTAATTTAGTTGCAGCTTTGCATTTATTTATTTAGTAAGGTATAGCCTAATATTTATAGAGTAACAAGTTGAAAATACCGCTTTTATTCTAATTTAAGACAGTGTACGACAATGTAAAAGCGTTGCATAGTCGTTAGCATAGAAACGATATTTTTAAAGACAAACTAGAAACGTTTCAATATAGCATGTTAAACACAAGCTTGTTTTGGTTAGGGTAAGAAAATCAATAACTTCTAAAAATATAAACGAACGTTACACGCACACACGGATCGATATCACAGACGAAGACGGTTTATAATAAAGAATATAAAAGACAAGGATGCGAAGGTAAATATCAGTAAGACTTCGTGATAAACACGTGGACAAAGACAGTTCTATAGCCTGTAGATAGAGTAAGACGGGAGATGTTTGTATCGATCGAAAACTGCGAAAGAAATGAAGCAATGTAATTGGACGTTGCAAGTATACGCGCAACAGTTTGAAAGTTAAATAGGGCTTGTAAGAAGAGAGCATACGTAAGAAAAGAAAATATATAAGAGAATGGGAGACGGTTTAGTTTGGATGGCATGCATGTAGTTAAAATTAAAATTCGTTGAGACTAGTTTTTCGCTGGAAAGCTCGGACGGTTGTCGATTTTCGAAGGTGTTCCAAGTAATTTTAGCTGTTTGTACATCGTATTTCAAAGAAAGCTGAGAGCCGGAGGTTTACGTCAAAATTGGCGACTGTTAGGCCGGTTGTTTTAGGAAGCAAGTAGACGGTTGGCGTTTTACTTAGAAATATTGTTGTCCGTTGTAGTTTTACGTAATCAACTTGGAAAACAGGGGGATACATGAGCCCTATATAACCACCTCAGTGAAGGGTGACGTTCATTTAGTCTTACGTTCTTCACTTACCTACGAGGTTACTTCTAGTGAATGTATTAAGTGATTTTATATCTAATTAATGGTAATTGCACACAAGTTGGCGTGGTGTGATGATTTAAAATCTGAAAATGAATAAAGAATTCTGAGCGAAGCGTATACGAAGTATGTAAGTACAAACGACTACTATTTTGGGTGTTGGAATGTACACAAATTGTTAAAAATTGGAATTAATGGTGGATGTAGAAATCTTTGATTAGTTCTTTATAAATGGGAATGTGATGTAGAAATTTTGGAAGTTGGATGCATTTGGTTAATTGTAAATGAAGAGAGATTTTGGGATAGCAGCATGCAGAGAGGAATGGTGGTTCAACCTGGTAGCTGTTCCATAGACTAGAGCCATACTAGATGACATTTTCTTCAAGGGCTGGTTTGCTGATATCTGTTGGAGAATAGTTACCAGGTAACAAATTTTATAAAAACATTTTGTGGTGGTTATTGGCTGTGTTTCTTTTAACTTTTTGTGCTTTGGAGTGATTATCTTTTATAAATTTAATGAACTAAAAATTTTATGGGACTATGGATAAAGACGTAAAAGTTAATACGGCGTTTTGTCGAGAGTTTGAAATTGCAACAGGTTCCAAGCTTAAGCAAGAACATAAATATTTCACCACGTCTAATGCGGCCATCTTCAGATACACCGATCTAGACAAATGGTTTATGGAATAAGGTAAAACCAATAATGATTGATGTAGAAGAATTCCAAGAACTAGACAGCCGCTGGTGTTTGAAAAATATAATTCATTTGGAAATCAATATCAACAAATATAATCCTATGCAGGATCTTTGTACATTGCGCTGCCCCTCTAGATTAAACAAAAGCAGGCATGTGTTAATGTAAAGAATGAAGATCAAGCTTGCTTTGCGTGGTCCCTAATGGCACCGTTGTATCTTGCTGACCGAAATCCTCAATGACTAACTAACTACCCACACTGAAAATTTGAACTTAAAAGGAATCCTGTTTCCGATGACTCTTAATCAAATCAAGAACTTTGAGCGCAAAATGATATATCAATTAACGTCTACGCCTTAAAATTGATGAAACACAAGTTCACTAGCGTTCCTATATTGGTATCGGAGAATAAAAAACATAATAATGTTAATCTTCTAATCATCCACAACCAATGAAGATGTGGAAAGTTTTAAATACAGCTATGGTAATGAAGCATTCAACACCCACTAGTATGGATTAAAGACTTAAGTTGACTGGTTTCATCGCAACTTAGCGTTAAGAAAAATATAAAACATTTCTGCAATAGCTGCCTACACTACTTTAGTACCGAGGAAAAATTGATAAATCATACCAATGAGTGTAAAATAAAACAAATATGTATAGCTCGACTGCCTACAGAAGAAGACATGATCCCCCGCTTCAAGAATTTCAAAAACAAAGTAAAAGTTTTGTTCGTGATATATGCAGATCCGGAATGTATACTAAAGTCTACTGGAAACAAGAAAAAGTATCAAGAGCATGTACCATATAGTATTGGATATTACGTGAAGTGTGACTACGATGACTCATTATCATTTTATCGGTTATATCGAGGTGAAGATTGCGTGAAGTGGCTTACTATGGAACTACGTCAGTTTGCAGAAGATATTGAGACAGTAATTTTTATGCTCCTATGATATGGATCAATTGACACGAGAACAAGAAACTGCATTTACGATCGCAACACATTGTTCTATTTGCGAGGAGCCGTTTAGACCAGAAGACAAAAGAGTTCGGGACGATAATCATTTAGTGCCGACCAATAATTGTATAGGATCGGCGCATGAGAGCTGTAATATCAGTATCAGGATTCTCATACAATTCCGATAGTTTTTCACAACCTACGTGGTTACGATAGCCATTTCATAATTAAAAGCATAGCCGTTGATTTGGATGGTCGTCTAGAGGTGTTATCAGTAACAAAAGACAAATATATCTCCTGCACAAAATATATTCCTGAAAACATAGTCAACTATAGATTCATCTATAGCTTCCGCTTTATCAGCTCATTCTTAGAAACCTTGCCTTCATATCTAAACGAATATCCATTATTAAAAAATGAATTTTCTGGATTGACAAATGAGAAGAATAAATTACTAATTGAAAAAAGTGTATACCCATATGATTTTATCGATTCGTTTGAGAAGCTGGGTTTCACTTCACTACCTAGTCAACAAGAGTTTTACAACATGTTGGAAAGTAGAGAAATTACTACGAAGCAGTATGCGCATGCACAAAAAGTGTGTGAAACATTTAATATTCAAAACCTGGGACAGTATTCAGACTTATACCTTAAGACCGAAGTGATGCTATGGGCTGAAGTTTTTCAGCAGTTTCGTGCAAATTATCATTTAACTTATGGACTAGACCCTGTCTACTATTACACCCTTCCAGGGTTCATTTGGGACGGAAGTTTGAAGCATACATGGAAGGAACATGAGTTATTGACTGACATTGATCAGCTCTGGTTCATTGAAAAGGGTATATAAGGAGGACTTAGTCAAGTGTGTTCGGAATGGCGTGCATCAGCAAATAATAAATATTTACCAACGTATGATCCTCCAACCCCGATGTGTATCTTATGCACTATGACGCTAATAATCAATATGGATGGGTGATGAACCAGCCTTTGCCCTTTGGAGGATTTGAATGGGTGGACACCAACATCCACGTGACGTCAGTTCTTGATAATGCGAATGATGGCTATATCTTGGAGGTGGATTTGGAGTATTCAGAATCTATTCATGATTTACATAAAGACATCCCTTTCTGTCCGGAGCACATTGATCCAAAGGCTGGAAAACCGCCTGTATCAAAAACTCAAAGTACCACATTAATGGCTACACTAAATGCTAAAAGAAGATATGTGATCCATTATAGAAATCTGACACAAGTTTTGAAAGATAGACTTAAATTATCTGCAATTCATCAAGTACTAAAACTTAAACAAAACTGCTAGCTTAAATTTTACATTGATCTCAATACTGAACTTCGGAAACGAACAAAGAACGAATTTGAGAAGAACTTGTTCAAACTTTTGAATAATGCAGTCTTTGGGAAAATGATGGAGAATATACGCAAACATTGTAATGTGAAACTTGTGCAAAACTGGGAAGGAAGATATGGAGCCGAAACTAGGATACGCAGCCCGTTATTCAAAAAAGTTACAATCTTCGAAGAAAACCTTGTGGCAGTGGAACTTAAATCTGAAATATATTTTAATAAACCTATATATGTTGGTATGTGTATCCTCGATATAGCCAAGTTGACAATCAACGATTTTTACTATGGATATACGAACACGGCCTTTGGAGATGGGTGCCGAGCTCTTTAGACAGGTACGGATAGTCTAATTTATAAAATGATAAATCAGGATCCTTATGAAACTATAAAGCGGGACTGTCGGCAACGTTTCGATACTTCCTACTATCCTTCCAACAACAATTATGGAATTCCGCTAATTAACAAAAAAGTATTGGGAGTGATGAAAGATGAAAATAATGGGTGACTTATGACTGATTTTATTGGGTTACGATCAAAGATGTATGCGACGAGGATTTTTAAGACAGCCGACGAAGAAGAAGCTGAAGTTGTACGAGAAGAGGAAGAATCACCTGGCATCCGAGACTTTGGAGAAAATTAAAGGTATTAAAAAATCGGTGATAAAGAATGTAATTACTTTTGAGGATTATGTCGACTGTATAGAAGAATACAAGGAAGTATTTGTAACGCAAAATCTAATTCCATCATCCAAGCATCTGGTTCATACCATCGCTCAAGGGAAGATTGCTCTAAGCCCGCATGATGATAAACGCCACTTGCTTCGTACGCAACACCACCTCTCGGACATTATTCGATTATGGAGCAAGAAGAAATATAATACTATTGTAAATGTAGAATATTTATTGTAAATATACTATCCTTAATAAAATTTAAAGATTTATGTTTTATTTTTCAATTTCACAAAAAATAACTGGAACAAAAGACGTTAGAAAATGTTTATAAATATGATAGAATTTGAGGTTTGAGGTTTGGGGTTTGACAGTTATAAAGGCTAATCCTTGGGTAAAAACTCCGGTGGAAAGTGTAAAGATACTGACTTGACTAGATAATGTTGTACAGTTCTTGATTGGATACAAAAATGACTGGGTGGAGCTTTCGCCACCTTATGGGGAATTCAATGTATGGTACAAAAATGACCAGAATGAACCTTAAATTTTTCCATAAGAAAATACATGTAACAATTACACTTTTTACGCTCGTACGCCCCTTCCTTACCTACTTATAACTACTTACAACGGCTCTTGACTCCTTCACAAGTGGCGGCCCGTGGTCAGTACATTCTCTCGTAGTAGAGACCTTAGGTATAAGATAATTGGATAAGATAAGGAGTGAAAAATGGGATCGTTTTTGCACAGCTTTACACATCATGGCACTGGTAAAAATTGTTCGTGTTCCGCCCCACGTATCTAAAACAGTCCCCTTTCATAGGTCGATGAACACAATGCGACCGTTTACAACCAGCTGCAAAACTCCTACCACATATGTGATTTTCCAATGCTCCACGCGAAGGTACTACATTGGCCAGGAAGCGAGTTTTTTTTACCTGGAAAATTTGGATTTTTGACGAACCCTTGCTGTTCCAAGCAAGGTAGGGATCTTTAACGTGCGTGACAACACTCTCACACGGGACCTCCATTTTACCTCTCATCCGAACGAGGGTGTATTTTTGTGAAAAATACTCGCCTAACATTTTTCAAGCGGATCGTGTCGAGATTCGAACCCGGGACTACTAAAGTCACACACATACCAACTACGCCACGGAGCCGCCGTACAACTCCTATCAAGAAGTTTCGCAAATGTTCATAAAGAGGCACTCAATTTAAACCATTAATAATGAAGACAGATACAGAGGTTAAATACTAAAGGAGAATGATACACGTCAAAATATTACCTAACAAACTTTTTCCGGTGATATAAAAATTTGTAATAAAGCATCCAGAAAATAAATTTCTACAGCTTGCTTAAAATTTCTTTTTGACATCAATTTTAATTACTTCGGTTCTAGAAATGTTTTACATACGCATTCTAAGCACCCATCAATAACAAAAGCTAAATAGATGTATTTCGCCAAATGTGTAAAACCATAGCAAATGACGATATCCTCTTAAAGCAAATTCAGCCGCGTTTATTGATGAAGGTATAAAGTTTTCGTGTTTCTAATTATAGTTAACATATTATACGACAAACACGTGCTACTCTTTTGTTCTGTATTGAAATGCATTCTCTGTATGTTTGGAATAACGTATATCTTTTGAAGTTGTAGGCGCCAAATTAAATTAAATGCGCACAAATTTTGTTTCAAAGGGCTGAACACCCCATCCCACTATGCTACTTTTTGGTGGTAGAACACGCAATTTCACTTATACAGCTACTGCGGTAGAAAGCTGTAGACTTAACAATTAAACATCTTTCGTTGTAAAGCAGTGCCAATACATTGAGAATTATACATAGCTTTCAAAGAACTCCAAGCGATTTAGCGTGGGCGCCGCCTGAACTAGAAAAGCTACAAGGCTGGAGAAGTTTCTGTATAAGGTTTATGGGTTTTATACGCTTATATCCTTTGTGTTGTACTCCGGATCAGGCAATTGAATGAAAATTCCTTTTTCGATTTGAAGTGAAAGGTATTTCGTTTTAAAGTAGCAATGTCAATAAGTATTGCTTTATTTTTTATCGCTGAGTCAACCAAACGCGAACATTTTATGGCTGACTTGGCAAGGTTTATTGTTTGTTTCGTTCAATACTACGTGGCAATACTTACTTATTTTAAATGAATTGAACATTTCAAATAATTTCACAAATAAAATATGAAAGAGAATCTAAATGACAAAGGTAGAAAGATCGTCCCTATCTTAATTTCCTGAAATTACCAATTACATTCCATTGTATTAAACGCTTAAATCTTCGTGTATATTCTAGAAGTAGAGGAATACACCAATATAAAGTACACTTTCACTTCAGCATGACTTTCCTGGGATTGATTTTTAATAGTCGTAGACCATCCAGAACTTTAAATTTTAAATTTGTCTTCCGATTTCTTTTAGAGATTTTCTCTGTCAATTTTATTCTCATGAAATTTTTACTCTAAAACTCCATTTACCTCATCATCATCATTTTGTTTTCGACCTTCCTTAAGGTCGGTTTGACGCAGCTCTTCTTTTCTATTCTGTGAAAATCTAAAAAGCTCTGCATACCCTTCACAACCTAAATTTCTAATAATTTGACTAATATAGCTTGGTCTAGGTCTTCCTATATCCTTCATTTTTCCTATCCAGCTGGTTCTACATAGATATTAGCAACCTGATGGTTGTTAAAGAACTCTAACAAGTTTAAATCATTACCATTTATAAGGAAATGAAATATAACCTGGTTATCCGCTTCAAAAAAGGAAAAGTGTTAAATTATATGTTATGGTAAGGCTTAAGCAACGAATCGCTGCCAACATGCCAGACCGCTAACTAATTGTGAGTTATGTCCTGGTGACATTTAGTTAACTGATTTTTATTTGTTTTGTTTTGTTTTCGAACTTACTTAAAGTCGGTTTGACGCAGCTCTAAATTCTTTTCTATTCTGAGCTAGTCTAAAAAGGTCTACATACCCTTCACAACCTAAATCTCTAATAATTTGACTAATACAGCTTTGTCTAGGCCTTCCTACTCTATTTTTATTTGGTAGTCTATAATATAAGACTTTACTAAATAGTCCCTCATGTCTTAACTGGTGCCCTATCATTCTATCTCTCCTGACTTTCAATTGTTTCACATACAGGATTCCTCACCTATCCTTCTATAAACTTCCTCGTTTGTTACTCTATCTGCCCAACTAATCTTTAACATTCTCCTATAACACCAAGTTTCAAAAGCTTCTATCTTTTTCTTATCTACTTCTTTAATTTTCCAAGTCTCACTACCGTATAGTAGAACGCTCCATACGTACGACTTTAAGAAACTTTTTCTATTATCTAAACTAATACTATTAGCTATTAGTAAGTTTTTCTTTTTTAAAAACATTTTTCTAGCTTGAGCTATTCTAGCTACTATATCCCTTCTGCTACGTCCATCCTTTGTAATTATACTACCTAAATAGCAAAACTTATCTACCTCCTCTAACTCGGTATTACCTATTTTTAATTTTGGTTTAGAACTAAGCTGTAACTCGCTTGTCATTATCTTTGTCTTTACTGAGTTAATTCTCATACTATAGTTACTCTGTAGTATCTCATCTAAAATATTTAAAAACTCTCCTAACTGTTTTCTAGACTCTGCTATAATGGCTATATCATCTGCAAAACGTAACATGTCTATTTTCTGTCCCTGTACACTAATACCTATCTCTTTTCTCTCTCTCTAGCTAAGTTTAAAGCTTCCTCAATATAAACATTAAAAATCAAGGGAGACAGTGTACAACCCTGTCTAACACCATTTCTAATCTTAGCTTCCTTTTCTATTTCATCAAATCTAATTACTACGCTTTGGTTTTTATATAGACTGTAAATAATTTTTCTATCCCTATGAGAGATTCCTATTTTTTGCAAAACCCTGAATATAACAATCCAATTAACCCTATCAAATGCTTTTTCTAAATCTACAAACGCGAAATGAGTCTTTTTAATTTTTTGCCTTTTTTCGATAATTACCCTAATCATTAGTATCGGTTCTCTAGTCCCTCTGTCTTTACGAAAACCATATTGGTCTTCGCCTAAATAATTCTCAGTCAAAGCTTCTACTCTATTTTTAATTATTATTGTCCATTTACCTGCAAATTTAAAAATCATACCTCAAAATTTTCTAAGCCATGCGACGGACAATTTTGCAAAAATAAAAGCCTAGATTTTATTACAAGTAGAATCCTTTAAGCTACAATCTTAATTTAGCCTACAAAACATATTCATACTAGAAGGACCAGGTTGATGTTGTCGTAGAAGTTAAAATCTATGTCAAAGATACTGACAATAGAACAATTCGACATACCTGGAAGGAATAATCATAACTATAAGTACAATACAATGCTACGTTCAGCGACGTAGTCTAAAAAAGAAAATAAAAACGAAGAAGAAAAAGAATAAATTGACCAGGCTCAATCGGCGAGTAGGCGGGGTATTATACCTACAAAAAAAAAGATTAAGGGAGGCCAGAAATAAAAATATACTCACCCACGCACAAGCAAACATTTACAAAATAAAAATCTCTAATTTAAAAAAACAAAATTATATACAAAACACAATAGTACTAATAATGAACGATTCGTAGGTACACAATATACATATTTACGAATAAAAAGAAAGAATCATTTTTAACATGACGAGCTGCAGTTTTTAGGTCACCCCCTATATTAATCCTCAGCCAAGAAAAAGAAACAAAATTACCTCACTAAAAACCACAGTTCGAAATCAGCATTGTAAGTACGGAATTCTATACATAAAATTATCTTAAGAAAGAAATCAGTGAACATTATAATATCCTCGCACATACAAACAACCAGTCATGTTACCACCAACAAGGTGATGCATCCGTAGACCCGTGTACATATGGTGTTTCCAACAACTACGGGGTACCCATATAAGAAAATTAGTGTATAAACACTCACCCTCGAGTCATCACCGTCGGGTTGGCTCCTACCGTCTGTAACAACGGGTGAAACAGAGATGCGTGTGATCCCTCCTTGGGGTGGTCTTCCCATCACAACAAGGGGTGACCACATTGTGGCTTTAAGAATTACCGGAAGGAGCACGCTGTAAGGCGTGCGCGAACTTTTCATCAGAAAAACTGAAACAACCAACCATTCTACATGTGTTTTGGTTGTGTAGATTGAAGAGCAAGTGAATATTAATTTCGTTTTACTAATGATCAGAGCTCAAAGTAATATTGTTGTTAAGGAAATAAAATTGGAAAAAGACGGTTTATTGGGATAATACGCGGCTTTAATTCGACGAAACTTTCTATGGAAAACACATAAAAATCAATTATCAGATACCTAGAACCAGTTATCGCCTGTTTAATTTCAGCATAAACTTTACGTTGAGGAATTCTTAGAAGGAGTATTTATTATTAATTAGGCTCTAGGATGTGACAATAGGAATCGAGTTTGTACAAATAGACAAATGAATTAATACGTGAAAGGGTTATATTAATTTACTGAATTAATTTTCGTTTTTAACGCTGAAGGGATTTGAGTTAAAAATTATTAGACCGCGTATTTCTTATTAACAAAAAAAATTTACAGGATGTTCAAAATAAACGTATCAAATCCCCCGAGCAAAACTAACAGGTCAGGGTAGAAAATCCAAAGTAAAGAAGCGGGCAGTACCCAACTACAAAAAAAGTAAACTCAAACAAACAAAAAGGAAATTCGCTTACAAAAAAAACTAAAAGAAAGCTCGTTACGAAAACAACAACCAAACAAGGAAACAAAGAAGGGAAAATAGGATACCTCAAAAAAATAGCCCTCGTCCGGGTCGACGGACCAATAATAGAAAAGAGAAAAAGAAAGAAAGAACAAAAAAAGAAAGGAAAAAAGGAAGGACGGGTAATGCACAATCAAGGAGGACTCAAGTGAAACGGCCTCAGCACTGAAGAAAAATCGTCAAAAGACGGATGTTTCTTGTAAAGAAACAGGAAAGTCTTCGACCTCAAAAGAAGAAACGGAACGAGGAAGAAAAACCAATAGTGTAAGCCAAAACAGGGCACAAAGGTCAAGCCTCAAGTATGTAAGGGAACAACGAGGGTGAACGAGAAGAAGAAAAGAGGAGTGCTGGTAAAAGAAACGATGTACTATCAACTGTGGTAGTCGAAGCCGAAGAACCGAAGAAAAGAAATTCTAACTAGTCCTACAGTCGACTAAGTCGTGGTTTTTGGCACCTACCATAGGAGCGGATGGACGAAACATAATCGGACTAGGGACCGACAGCAAGAAGACCAGCACAAGTATAGAGAAAGGAAAGTGGAACGAAAGGAACGAAAGAAAAAAAAAAAAAATAACACCATCACCAAGTACAAAACAAAATAAACCCTCAGAATCGTATAAAAGACAATAAAACGGAATCTCAGTGTAGTTATGTATGAGTAGGTGGGTGCGTGTGCGTGCGTGTGTGTAGGTGTGTGTGTGTGTGTGTGTGTGGGTGTGTAAGAAGTGCGAGTGTATGTGTTATGCGTGTATAAAGTATGCGTGTGTGTGTTGGACTGCTGTAGTCGCCTCTTACGAGAAGCAGGTCGTACCGTGGTACTATTCTATTCGCGGACCCACACGGGGTGAAAGAAAAAGAAAGCAAGCGAAGAAAACCCAGCAAAACCAGGAAGTAAACTGAACTCGTAATGTCCAAAAATCATGTCCAAAGGAGAGCAAAGTCGTCATTATTTAGAGCGCGAGGACTAGATATTGGGCTTAAAACGTTTACGCTGCCAGAAGGAAAACAGAACGAGATTGTGAATATCCGGATTTCGTCGACCAGCATATTCTGGTTCTGAATCAGTATATACAAATTTCTGCCTCTTAGGGGCAGTTTTCCGCGGACCATGGACAACAGGGGGTGTAGCAGTTGTAGCACGCGGTTTAGGAGGTGGCGAGGGCAGTTTAAGATACTCGAAACGAGTTAAGGAAGAAAATTGTTTGTTGTTAAGATATGAGATAAGAAAATCAACGGTAGAAAAGAAAACATCATGGGTTTTCAGAATATCCACGGAAGAAAAAAAAGTATTGGCTGTAATAAAATCAACCTTTCGAAAAGAAACACAAGCGGAGCACACTTCAGTTACGTTAACTAGAGGGACAGAAGTAGATAAAATTTCATCGACGTTAGATAAAGGACTAGAAGTATCACAGGTAGGACAGAAAACAGCATTGACTATAGAAATATCAAGCTTAGGAAAAGGAGCAGAATCCGCTAGCACTTCAGTCATATTACATAAAGGAACAGAATCAGGTAGAACTTCATAAACCTTACAAAAATAAACAGCTTCAGGAAGAACTTCTAAAATAGTTGATAAAGGAACATCAGCTAAGATTTCACCAAACTTAATGAGAAGAACAGAAACAAGTAGCATTTTGTCAGCATGAGAAAAAGGAGTAAGAGTAGGTAACGAAACAGGATCAGGTAAAACATGGACAACGACAGCAGCAGGCATCACCGCTACGGGTTCACTAACTTCAACAGGCCTTCGCAGACTAAATTGGAAGTAATAGCCACTTCAGCTACAGCTGTTATTGTAGACACGACATAAATTTCTTGAGTATAGCAATTTAAGAAAGCAGGAACATGTAAAATTTTGACAAAAACGGCAACAGGCATTAACGATACAGGTCCATGGCCTTCGACAAGACCCTCGCTGACTGAATTAGAAATTATCGTCACTTTAGCGAAATGTGTGCTTACATACACGACAGCAATTTTTTGACTAGAACAATTTAAGAAAGCGGGAACAAACTCTTTAGAAGCTACCTGCAAGTCACTAATTCGAAGCATGAGTTGTAATGGTGGTGGAGGCTCAGCCTGGGGTGAGAGTGAATAAGTAGGGCGAGAAGAAGGAGGAGTAGAATAGATTGTAGAACTAGAAACGGAGGAAATTTTGTTCGAAGTTATATTTGCCGAAGAATGGTATGTTTTGATCGTAAGAGCAGGGTGACTTGGATGAGTGACAGAAGAGAAAGTAGAGTGAAGAGCAGAAGAAATTAGGCAGCTAAAGGTAAGGGCAAAATTTGAAGGATTATTTGCAGAACAATTGGTAGTAGGATGACAGCTCGGACAATTGCGGCGAAAAACTCCCTTATATCCGCAACTATAACAATGGAGTACTTGAGAACAAGTATAACGTGTCGAAACATGATCAGGTTTTTTGCAATTAAAGCATATGACCTGACAAGTAGAAGTAGAACAAGGAGGAAGAACAGTAGAACGTACGGATCTACTCGTAGGCGTCGGAGAAATCTTAACAACTCGGTCATGTGAAGTAAAAGTATTTTTCTCAGTAGTAGCAAACTTATAAGTAAAATCCAGGGGTTCAAAATGTTGAATCAGTAAATTAGACAACGACTTTCAGTCAGAAAACCTATGCCGATAACCACGATACTAAAGCGACGCTTTCGACTCAAACAAATCCACTGCAGAATCAAATAACTACAATTCCGACATATAGTGAGTTCGTCGGAGTTTTTCGACCCGTCTCGAAAAATCATGTACGGTAAGAGTGTTCGGGACACCATAAAATTTCAAGTTTCACTCCCACATAGGCAGACCTTGGTAGGAAGCCGAAAAATAAGTCATTTTTAGTAATAATAAAAAAAAATGGAAGAAAGTAACTAAATAAAGACTAACCGTAACTCGGCAGAAGCTCAAAAAAAATTATTGCAAATACAGGACAATCTAAAATAGAGCTGACGGATAACCTTCAAGAACACCAATGCAAGCAAAACGGCAAAATAGAAATTAGAATAGGGCTAAGAATAAAAGAGAAATCGGAGGAAAAGACTCTAAGCTTGATGGGGAGAACAAAATATACAGAGAGGGAAGGAAGAAAAAAAAATCTTGGGCGCCAGCTTTTTAATGGACTAGGATTATTGGCGAAAACACAAGTCAAATAATCTGAAATTCTAGAAGATCGGACTCACGCAGTAAATAAAGTAAAGAAATAAATACAAGTTCAAGCGTATAGGACGGAAACATAAGTATTATCCGGTCGAGAAAAGGATACGGTAGTCACTTGGGCCGCAAACACAAAAATCAGGCCAGAAGCAAAACAGAAATTGGGCCAGACATTAAGCGGAACTAAATCGGAACACCGATTAACGAAAACCAAAATCGAAGCAACAGGAAAGTTAACTACAACAAAATCGGGTTCAAAGTTACGCGAAACAAAATCGGAGCATAAGAAAATTAACTAAACAAACTCGCAGTCACACGCCAGGGCGTCAGAAATTATGCTACGTTCAGCGACGTAGTCTAAAAAAAGAAAATAGAAACTAGGAAGGAAAAGAAGGAATTGACCGGGCCGAATCGGCGAGCAGGCGGGGTATTATACCAACAAAAAAAATTAAGGAAGGCCTGAAATAAAAATATACTCACTCACACACAAGCAAACATTTACAAACTAAAAACCTCTAATTTAAAAAAAAAAGATACAAAACACATAGTACTAAAAATGAACGATTCGTAGGTACACAATATACATATTTACAAATAAAAAGAAAGAATCATTTTTAAAATGGCAAGCTGCAGCTTTTAGGTCACCCCCTATATTAATGTTCAAACAAGAAAAGGAACAAAATTACCCCACTAATAACCACAGATCGAAATCAACATTCAGTACGGAATTCTATAGATAAAATTATCTGAATAAAGAAATCAGTAAACATTATAATATTCTCGCACATACAAACAACCAGTCATTTTACCACCAACAAGGTGATGCATCCGTAAACCCGTGTACATATGTTGTTTCCAACAACTACCGGGTATCCATACTAGAAAATTAGAGTATAAACACTCACCCTCGAATGACCATCGTCGGGTTGACCCCTATCGTCTGTAACAACGGTACGAAAGAGAGGTGCGTGTGATCCCGTCTTGAGGTGGTCCTCTTATCACAAGGGGTAATTTTGTTCGAAGTTATTTTGCCGAAGAAGGGAATGTTTTGATCGTAAGAGCAGGGTGACTTGGATGAGTGACAGAAGAGAACGTAGAGTGAGGAGCAGAAGAAATTAGGCAGCTAGAGGTGAGGCAAAATTTGAAGAATTATTAGCAGAACGATTGGTAGTAGGATGACAGCTCGGACAGTTGCGGCGAGAAACTCTCTTATATCCGCAACCATAACGATGGAGTACTTGAGAACGAGTACAACGTGTCAAAACATGACCAGGTTTTTCGCAATTAAAGCATACGACCTGACGAGTAGAAGTAGAATAAGGAGGAAGAACAGTAGAACGTACGGAAGAAGTTCATTCATTGTGGGTTTAAGTGCCACCGGAAGGAGCGTGCTGCAAGGCGTGCGCGAACTTTTCATACAGAAAAACGGAAACAACCAACCATTCTACACGTGTTTTCGTTATGTAGATTGAAGATCAAGTAAATATTAATTTCGTTTCACTAATGACCAGAGCTTAAAGTAATATTGTTGTTAAGAAAATAAAACTGGAAAAACATGGTTTATTGGGATAATACGTGGCTTTAATTCGACGAAGCTTGTAATGGAAACACAAAAGAATCAATTATCAGACACCTAGAACCAGTTATCGCCTGTTTAATTTTAGCATAATCTTTACGTTGAGGAATTCTTAAGAGTATTTATTATTAATTAGGCTCTAGGATGTAACAATAGGAATCAAATTTATATAAATAGATAAATGAATTAACACGTGAAAGGGTTATATTAAGTTACTGAATTAATTTTCATTTTTAACGCCAAAGGGATTTGAGGTGAAAATTATTAGACCGCGTATTTCTTATAAACAGATAAAAATGTACGGGATGTTCAAAATAAACGTAACAACTATCACACTCGCACCAATTCGGTTATTATGTACGTGAGGATTAAAACGAATTCCTTGAAACGCGTTATATTAAGATCTATTTTAGACATGACTTAGTACAAGACACCTAAACCAACTCTTTGACTTCATGGCGAACTTGGGACAACCAAAGAGTTTGGTGAAACGGCACTAAAATTTCTCATTTCGAAAGCAAAAGTTAGTTCCTCATTTAAATAGATGAATATTAGTAAAATGGTGGCTCATAGAAAAGTGGAGAACGCTCACAGGAATGACTACTGGGTAGAGCTTGCTCCATAGGGAGAGTATGGAGTGGGTTGATAAACCAGAACGAAAAGGATACATTCCACCGACTGTATAACGACAGAGATTTGCTCAAAATTGCAAAACCCCTGAGGAAAGGTGCATAGCCTTTAGCCAAAACAAAGACAAGACAAATAACTAAAAAAAGACAAAAGATGATCAAAATCTTATTCGGATAACATAATTTGAAACAGAAGCCCTGGAATCTAGCTATAAAATATAAATGAACAAAAAATTCAAAAAGAGTCAAGTACATGCTGAGTAAGGCTTTTCTAACACTAGTTGTTCAAGGGTAGGTTGCTCTCTGCAAGTTGAACTTCTGGAACGGGAGTAGGAACTCCATGTTTTTGCCTAGAATTTAGCGTGCCATTAAATTAATCTTAAGATGGGCCATAAATACATGAAGGTATTCACAAGTAGTTTCCTCCAAATGAAATTGCATTAAACTAAATTAAAGGCAGTCAAAAAACAACGGTGGTAAGTAAGTTTAACACAAATAGTTAGGTTTCTAGTAAGGATTTTGGATTCGGAAAAAATCAACAACGGTATTAACCGCATGCATAGGGAAAGGGTGCTTAAAGCTATCAAATATTAGTTGACTAAAAGATCTGCTTAATACTATAAATGGTACAAATCAAGTGGTAGAAGATTTAGCTGGAAATTACCGTAGTATATACCTTATACTATTATGGCCCATCCTAAGATTAATTTATGTATACGCTAAATTCTAGACAAGAACATAATTCCTTTTGCATTTTAGAATTTAAGCTTGCAGCTAGTAGTCTACGTTTGAACAATTAGTGTTAGAAAAACTTAACTCACTAAGTACTTGTTCCTTTCTTTTTGAATTTTTTGGTTATTTATATTCCATAGCTAGGTTCCAAGGCTTGTACTTTATATCCAGTTTAGGTCCCAGGTCCAAACAAGCATGTGGTCATTTTTGTCCTATTCAAGGTTTTTCTATTTTTCTTTGACTTGGTCGAAGGTTTTTCACCTTTCCCTAGTAGTTTCGCGGCTTCATCTGCGGTGTTGGGACTTTTTCTACTGGTTTACAGACGGTAGCGTATATTCTTTTTCTTTTGGTTTATCAACCCATCCCCTCGCTCATGCTCTTTGTTTGGAGCAAGCTCCAGGTAACGACCATTGCTTTGAACGGTGTCTATCTTTCTGTGAACCGACATTTAAGCAACTTACATTCCTAGCGCGGGTTCGCCTTTTATTGGAAAACCCTCGCTTGGCAACTTGGTGTGGCGTTACCATTTCCTTTGACGACCCTACGTTCCCCATAACGTCAATGAGTTGGTTCATCTGTCCGGTTCAAGGTCATGTCTGAAATAGATTTTGACACGTGTATCAAAGAACTCGTTTTAATCCTCGGGTACACAGCAACCGAATTAGAGTGAGTGTGATGGTATTTTTTTTATAGTTATAGTTGTTTCTTGTTAGCATGTGGAATAGCTTTGTAGTTGGTTCCGCTAATGTGTCCTAGCTTCTAAGACAAAAACAACCTGGTCTTTCTGGTGAAAAATTTTTAGAAAATGTCTTATATGCAGAAAGAAAGATTGCAGTCAACAAGATAACATTTGAAATAAAATCTAGATTTATATTTTTGCAAAATAGCCCGTAACATGGTCAAGCAAATTTGGAGCTATGCTTTTCAAATTATCAATTAACAGGTTTGTTCTAGAATAAAAATTTCAAAAGAATAAAATAAAGAAGATAGTTTCTATAAAATTTAAGAACCTAGTAGAGCATTGCAGGCATTGAGGAACAGAGGCACCACACACCACCTCCATACCTCCTCCGTCCTTCATCATCCTTTTACTTCCTTCCTCCTCTATCATCCTACAATCTCATGCACTCCCCATCGTCCACTTATCTCCTCCGTCTCATCATCCTCCAACCCTTTCCGTTTTTCCCTGTTCTCCAACCTCTTCGGTCTTCCATCAACCTCCAACCTCATCCATTGTCCATGAACCTTCAACCTCCGTCATCCTCAAAACTCCTCCATCCTCCACCATCCACTTACCTCCTCAGTGCTCTACCATCCTACAACCTATTCCATCTTCCATCATCCGCTGTCCTACATCTTCCATCAAGTTTCTACGTCTTTCATCATCCTCTTGCCTCCTCTGTCCTCCTTTATCCTCCAACCTCCTTTCTTGTCCAATCTCCTCTATCCCCATAGCTATCACTCTGACTTTTTTACTTACATCGCTTTGACAATCCGCCATTTGTTTCTTACCTCGCAATTTTTCACTTACTGTGTATATATCCACTTTTTGCTCCATCCTGCATATACATTTTCATATAGCTACGTCGCATAATTCTTAGAGAAAATTTTTCATTAAAGCGGGGTTCAAACACGGGTCACTTATAATTCTCGAAATGTAGACTCTAGGCGTCTGCAATGGTCGAGAGACACCTTTAGACTGAACAATTTGAGGTTTTGGAACCGGTTTCCTTATTCTTTTACCTATCTGCAGCTCTACGTTTTTGGGCGCGAGTGAAGTATTATTTACCTTAATGATGGTAATCGCTATTGAACGGAAGTTTCCTGAAAATAACGATAACTCAGGGTGAAATTGGTTGATAAGTGTTTAAGGGAAAAAGGAAGCTTCTATATAGGTAAACGGCTAACTTTGAAAATTACTTCAGTGCTCTGGCATGAGACGGGGTTGTGAGCGGATTTTGTTTCGTCGCTAAAAACATGATAAGGCTAGGTGCCACGTAGTTTCTACTATAACAATTTGAAAGCAAAAGTACTGAGGAAAACGCAAGAACGCTTCGACTCTTAAATAGATTTCAATAAAAAAAATTGTTTTCTATCAACCCTTTACACTGTATTCCCGGGAGAAAGTATATAATTAATTAAATCATACCACGATTTGTGGTTCTCCACCTAGATACAGATAAATGCAAAATAACACTATCTGAATGTAAATGGTCCACAAATACTTCCATTCTACAATATTAATTTTAGGCGAGCATTTTTCACAAAAATACACCCTTGTTCGGATGAGAGGTAAAATGGAGGTCCCGTGTGTGAGTGTTGTCACGCACGTTAAAGATCCCTACCTTGCTTGGAACAGCAAGGGTTTGGCAAAATTACAAATTTTCCAGATAAAAAAACTCGCTTCCTGGCCAATGTAGTACCTTCGGGTGGAACATTGGAAAATCACATGTAAGGTATTAACTTTAAGGTCACAGACCACTCTGAATTGAGCAACTCTTTTTAAATCACAAATTAACTCTATTGGAAGTTTCAATAATTAACGATGTACAGAAAGGTGGTAACTGAAAATTATCTTAATTAACTTGATAACACAAATTAGTATTCTTCTTAATCTTTTTTTGGGATTAAACCACTCATAGTTTTTAAAATTATCTTTATTTACGTTTCGATCCATGACCTAGGACTGTTTTCAAAATAATAAAAACTTCAAGTTTGACATTTATGACATAAATTGAAGGTGACTTTGATTTATTGATGTTCGAAATATTTGGTTTGAGTACACTAAGCAAAAATTTTTAAAGTTTAAACGAAGGATTGCCTTCAATTTGTGTTGCGACCTGGGACCGACTTTTTTGGGTAGCCAATACGCTTAACGTGAAATCAGCTGATTAATTTTTATTGGTGAATTTTATATATATTCAATAACTTGGGAATTGGAAAACATTTTTTAACATGTTTCTATTTCTACAATTGAGAGGATGGTTATTAAAGAAGTGTGCGAATGCATTATTAAAAGGCTTAAGTAGTCGTTTTTTTTATATTTATTTTGAGGGGGAAACTCATTATGTTTTAGGATACCTCTTTGGTAGATTTTAACATGGTTTTGAGGCGACCTTATGGCGGGTTTACACTTGTCAGATACCAATGTTGTTCTATGAAGGTTGTATATGGATCTGAGGCGACCCTATGGCGGGTTTACACTTGTCAGATACCAATACTGTTTAACGAAAATTGTATATGGTTGTGAGGTAACCCTATTGCGGGTTTACACTTGTCAGATACCAATGCTGTTTTACAGGGGTTGTTAATATGCTTCATCATCATCATCATTGGATCTTCATCTCAAAACTGGTTGGACACGTACCTGCACTTATTTATATTCTGAGCTAGCTTACATAGTTCTCTGAAATTCTCACAAAGCATGTATATAGCTCGTTTCCCTTCTATTGTTTTCTAATTTTATGTCTTACTTCACCGAGAGAGAATTGTGTGAGAATTTCAGGGAACTATGTAGGGTAGCTCAGAATATAAATAAATGCAGGTACGTGTCCAACCAGTTTTGAGATGAAGATCCAATGATGATGATGATGAAGCATATTAACAACCCCTGTAAAACAGTATTGGTATCTGACTAGTGTAAACCCGCCATAAGATCGCCTCAGAATCATGTTAAAATCTACCAAAGAGGTAGCATAAATCATAATGATTTTCCCCTTCAAAATAAATATAAAAAAAAACGACTACTTAAGCCTTTTAATAATGCAATTGCACACTTCTTTAATAAATATCCTCTAAATTGTATAAATAGAAACATGTTAAAAAATGTTTTCCAATTCCCAAGTTATTGAATTTATATAAAATTCACCAATAAAAATTAATCAGCTTTTTTCACGTTAAGCGTATTGGCCACCTAAAAAAAGTCGGTCCCAGGCCATAACACAAATTGAAGGCAATCATTCTTTTAAACTTTAAAAATTTTTGCTTAGTGTACTCAAACCAAATATTTCAATAAATCAAAGTCACCTTCAATTTATGTCATAAATGTCAAACTTGAAGTTTTTATTATTTTGACAATGATCCTAGATCATGGATCGAAACGTAAATAAAGATAATTTTAAAAATTATGAGAAGATTAAGAAGAATACTAAACAAACCACAACAAACATACAGGGAGTATTTGTAAACACAAATTGGGTTCAAGCAAACATCCCCAACGAACTTATTTAAGAATCGGCAATATTTAAGTATAAGGTTTAAGTTTATCATAAATCCCTTGTTTACAAATTATCAAACTGAGTTGACGCTCAAACAGTATTATTAAAATTTAATATTACAAATTTTATTAATTCCATTCAGATCTGATTGGCTTCACTTTTACAATATTAATAAGCTAAGAAATATATTCTGTTTTTAATTTAGAAGAAACCGAACGACTTAGAGTTTGTCTCTTGTTAATAAAAATTTATAATTCGATGATCACAACCAGTCAAAAAATAATAATGATGAAATAAGTTTTAAGGTAGAACGTAATAATTCGTTTGTGATAATTGTGATTAGAGAATCAAATCGTTTGTTGAAATAGCGTATGTATAAATATAGAGGAGTAGCGTTTGGTTTGTCGAAACATCCATTTAAATATGCGGATGTAAGAAAGAATTGGAAGCGCAGGAAAAAGAAAGAAATTATTGAGATGAAAGAGGATGAGGTAGTTAAGAGTATAAATGTGTATTATTTTGAGAAAGATGTAAATTATTTTAAAGGAGAATTAGAGGAAAATGTAGAAAAGGGATCAATTACTGCTATATGTCCAGATGAAGTTATAAATGAAGTAGAATCGTTGTTATAGGAAGAATTGTATAAATTGGAAGATAGAGAGTTAAGAATTGCTACTGATTGTAAAAATGAGTTAAAAAGTTATTGATAGTGAACCATTTAAGACTGACGTTTATGCATTTAATGAAGAGTAATTGAAAGATGTATGATTTCGGAGTAACGTAAGTAGGCTAGATATGGAGATTCTAGACCATAATTTTTTCAGCGTGAGCAGTATAGCTAAGTAGTTGCTGGGACAACTTTATGAGATTTTATACCCCATATTTTTCCAAGGTTGTAATAATTTAAAGAGAATGTGCGATAATACGATGAATTATAAATAATAATAATAAGAGAATTCGATATGAGATGAAACTTGAAGAGACCGTGTGTAAATATGAGAAAAGTTAGAGATATAGGATAGAAATATTAGATTGTAAATGATATTAGTACAGAAGTTAAACACCGATTAGTTGATTATAAGATAGCAATTGGTGGACTGTTAAAAAGGAGAAAGCCTTAGTATGAAACGATTATGCCTATGTATTATAAAGCTTATAGAATTAGTTATAGATAACAAATAGGTAGAAATAAAATTAGTAGAATTACTCATATATGCGGAAAAATAGCGCAGACTTCCAATTTTATATTTTGATTTCAAGGGGTGGGGGGAATAACAACTTGATAAGGAGTTGTGAGAAGTCATTGAAACCCAAATTCCACAAATAAATCCCACTAAAATTATAACACAATCCGGAAAAACGGAAATGTCCGTAAATTCATGGTTACGCCTTGTTTAATACAAGCGTATTTTTATTCACTGATGTACAATGCAACAACGCAAATTGGGCGTATATAAATAATCAACCTGTATTATATAAAGGTATTGTAAATAAATAGCAAGTAACGTATGTTGTAAAAATAATTAATTGTACGATTATCGTAAAAGGCATTTAAATGCGAACGTAAAAATCGATCATTTTAAGATAAACATAAAGCAGTTTGTTTTACTTATTTTTGATTAAAAAATGCATTTGATTTGCTGTAAATAGCATATAAGAGTACAGCTTTACGGATTTAGTTTGAGAAGCTACAATCAAGGTGTATTTAAAACCTTTAAATTAATAAATAATTTTGTGCACTGAAACGAAAGCAAATATTTCTATAAGATGGAACCCCTTTGGCATTAAAAATCAATTAAAGTTTAAATTAATTACCCTGTAGATATCGCAATTTATTCTAAACATAGAATTTTCTAGAATATAAAAAAATGCGTCATTGGTATTTAAAAATACGTTAAATTTGTATAACTCATTAAATAAACATTTTTATTCCAAGAAGCAGCTTGAACATCGAAAAACCTGTAAAATCACTAGAATAATCGAATATCTTTTGCATTAGTATGCGACGCCGCAAATAATAGTATTTGTGAGACAAGGACAAAGAACGTGTCACGGATACTTAGAACAGATAAGAAGGTAATAAAATGTCGAAATTTCATACGCTAATTGACTATTTCGGGAAACCCTACATCATAAGGCAATTTGTATATAAAGGAGCGCTTACCGTTTCGAATTCATTAAATTTGATGCGATGCAGCCGACGCTTAAAGTAGATCAAGAAATGTTATTTTAAAACGCTAGTCGTCGCGTTATATAGAAGTATGCAGTAAAACATAGTTGCGAGGTTACAATGAATATTGAAGTGATGTTTTTAAACCCAAAATTCATACAAAAATCGAATTATTAATTACGAAGAACAAAAAATTCTTCAGTATAAAGCAATTTTAAAGATGAATTAAATAAGTGAAGGGAAGATTTAACCAAAAATGTATTCTGATAATTGCTGTTGAAAATCAGGAATTTTAATTTGGATGAACTTGTAAGCCGATTTGGAGATCAATTTAAAATAAGATTTTTAATTACGAGAAGCGCTTTGTGGTGAAAGATCTTTAAACGAACATGTTAAATTCAATAAATGTAAAATAAGGTAACCAACAATATTTTGTGACAAGAACTTCTTGGAAATTATTTTATGTTCGAAAGAAACTATGTTGTAAATACTTTTGTATGAAAGAAGATATTTCATATTGCTTAAATGCTTTGTAATAGTGCTATTTAGCATTAAGTTAACTAATAAGCTAGATATATTCATGTAAGTTTTATAAAAAAAATAGTAATCAATTTATATTTGTAATTGTAGGATGCGATTTTAAAATAAATCGAAACATGTCAACTGTGAATTGAAGCATGTGTAATCACTGTCCAATAGTATCAAAAAACCTTACTTTAAGAACACGAAATCTATATATATATATATATATATATATATATATATATATCGCTATGATAATAGAGTGATTTAAGGGTGTACTGAGTCATAAAGGTCATGCGATACATGTAAATATCATTAAAGGTTAGAAAACCAAACAATTTCATCATAAAATGGGAGTAATTCGAAATTAAGCAAAAAGCCAATAACGAGCATACTGTATATAAATCACAGCTAACTTTAATTCATGAAAGTAAGCCCATTCTTCGAAAATCACATCATACTTTGTAAGATAGATAACTTGTACGTCGTATATGCATTTTAAATTAAATATACAAGCATAAAGCTAAAAGGAAATACGCAAGAATAACGTCTTAAATGCAACGAGCTTTATTAAAATAAATACGCAATTAATGAAAGGAAATAACCTGGCATGCTTGCTATAAACAAATCTCATTCAAAATATTAACGCATAGAAACGTTAATGCGTGACCAACAACATTGTATTTTTATAAAATCCAACACATTTTGGAGTACTAAATAACAAATAACAAATGTTTGCTTACACGATAGAATTTGAATAATAGCAAATATAAATAAAAGGACGTTACTTAAACGAAGTTAAAAGTTGGATTTTCAGATAAATATGCTATGCAAAGTACGTGCCTACGTGAGAATACACATCACTGCGACACGGGTCTGTATGGTAAAATTTATAGAAAGTCCGAAGACTGCAATGATAAAGACAAAGCAAAGAACACAGACTTAGTAAACAATCAGTATATCTTCTACCAAGGCACAAATTATACCAATTCAAAGCCGAATATCACGAGAGTGAAAATAGAAAAATTTAATTAATTATTTAGCGATTGAAATATTTTTAAAAGTCGTGATAATTCAAGTGCCAATAAATATAATAGAACTTGCCGTTTACTGTGAAAAACGTAAGTAATAATTATTTATTAAACCTAATATTAATGTTTACTAATTTAGGGCTCTAATAATCCTCTAAGGATAATCTAAATACCTTCTAAGAATTCTCTAAAAATATCCACTATGTTCAATCTAAGTATATTGTAAATATACTCCGGGTAAATTTATATAAACTCCAAGGTGAACGAATTTAAGAAACGAATTTAAGTCGAAAGGAAAATTAATCGATCAAGGGTTATACTGGGCGAAGCTGTACTAGGCAATAAGCAAGAAAACTTAAATGGAAACAATCCAGGTGTGCTGACCAACCACATGCAGAGGCAGTTCCTAGCAGGGAGAAGGCAGGTCAGAGACAAAAATATTATTTATTAGCATAAGGCTTTATTTCAATTTTTACAAATAACAATTTTTATATATTAAAGTGTTTAATTTGTGAAAAGTCATCAAATTTGAAAATTTATGTAATAAGAAAGAAGGTCATTTAAACGTTCAAAAGTGCTTCTAGTAACAGACAGACAGTGATATTTCTGCTGGCTTTAAGAGAGTTATGATTTGGGCATAATCAAATAGATACTATTTTGATTCAGGGGTTGATTTTATGAATAACAGATAAAAGCATCAGATTTATTAAATTATAAGGTGTACATATTCATGATCATTATACAAATTTTGGTTTATTTCGTTTATATCATTCAAACAGAAAGGAGCTAAAGTAAAACGGGGGATTAAACAGTCTTTGTTGTCGTATTGGCGTGCGCTCTGTGTGAATTGGACTGAGCTAGTCGAGGCATATAATAAGAGGTATCTTTAAAAATTTTAAAATATACGTTATATTAAAAATAAAATGAAGCATACAGAGAGAACACTCGTATATCACAACTATATATATATATATATATATATATATATATATATATATATATACATATATATATATATATATCAATTCAGTGTATAGATACTCGGCAAGGTCAAAATTTTAAATTCTATAAAGTGACTGCGATAATCATCCCTGTACGCTAGGTTTGCCATTATCCGGTAGTGCAATGTTGTAACAGAAAAATACGGTTTAGCATCCAATGTAACACCAAGAAATTGCAATGAAAATTCTTTGCCGGTAAATCTATTTTCAAAGAAAAAAGCATTTGCTTGGTTTTAGCTGCATTTACAGATTCAGTACATTGGAGTTAAAGTTGATCAGTAGATTTGCCGGTACAAATCGACGTGGTATCATCTGCCTAGAAAAAAGTTACGTTGCGACGTTTTCTTAGGCGTGTTCGACTATACTCAGCAAATGGTAACCAAGGTAAAAATTTAGCAAGTCAGAACACTCGGGTGGATAATATAACTATTATTAACCCCCCCTACATGTGATTTTCCTATACTCCACTCGAAAGTACTACATTGACCAGGAAGCGAGTTTTTTGTTACCTGAAAAATCTTGAATTTTGCCAAACCCTTTCTGTTCCAAGCAAAGTAGGAATTTTTAATATGCGTGACAACATTCATACACGGGACCTCCATTTTACCTCTCATCCGAACGAGGACGTATTTTTGTGAAAAGTGCTCGCCTAACATTTTTTCAAGCGGACCGTGTCGGGATTTCAACCCGGGGCCTTGGGCGTGGTAGTCATACGCATGTCAACTACGCCACGGAGCCGCCATACTATTATCAACCATCGTTACGTTCACAAAGGTTTAAACAAAGTTGTAGGTTTATCCGTATAAATTTATGACCTTTGGGACCTTCCGGACTAACTGGGGACTTAACTCCCGCGGTTGATTGAAAAGACTTTCAGGAGGGTTCTTGTTTTACGGATACTATATGGCGCCACTACTTTGTTAAATTTTATATTTAACACGGAAACAAAAACGGCAAAAGTAGAAACCTCTTAGTGTGTTAATGTTTCTTAAGAAAAAGGTTTTTTCCTATACGCTTATCTTCGAACTTATAGGAGATTGCCAATACACATAATAAAGGGAGAAAATGTTACCGTTTCAAAGCACCTCATCATAATTATATAACTCTATTTGTTTTTAATTAATTTAAATCAGACTATATCGGATCTCTTTTAACAATAATTGTGGTAGTAATATAATTGATTCGTATAATAATAGAGTTTACGTCTCAAACTAGTTTTTTTAATTTAGAGTCAATTTTCGTGACTGGTACTGTATGGCTTAAACATCTTTATATTAATTAATGCTACAAGAACAATAAAGTTTACCCAACTAAGTATATCTATTACTAACAAAATTTATCTTTACAAAGTCAAATAAAATTTAATTTTCAAATTGGCTATTATTTAAATTTTTAATTGAATTTAACATTTCTGAAAAATTGGGTAGTGTTGGGGATCAGATCTGTTTCCTTCGAATTACAATAGTGATCATATATTTATTTAATTTCATAAGTATCCAAACTGTGTACTAATCACTTAATCATATTTAAGTAACTGTATTTCTAAAAATGTATTTAACACACGTGAGATAATGTATCTTGTAAATGAATTTTTATTTTATTAAAGGAAAGTTCATGCATAAAATAAGAATTTTAACGATAGTCGTTTGGTTTGATAATCAAAAGAAAAATGTTTTTGGAACGACTCTCCTTTCTGTTTATTTCTTATGATGTATAATAAACTTTTCAATAACGTGGGTGTCCATCATCAAATTGCAATCCAACAAGTGCCTCTAACAGCATACTGCATTTTCAACACCTACGTTGAACATTTGTTTTTACGCGTTTCAAACAGGTTCAATAAACTGCATCACTAAATGGTAGCCGCTTGAATAAAGCGTGAAGATCCGTTTTATTATTCAATCTAAACCTCCATTATTTCCGAAATTTTGTCGTGCCTAAAGGTGACATCCTCTGTACTAATTATGAATATTTCATATTGTTGCGTATATTTATTTTCTAAACCTAGTTGCGTTGAAAGATAATAAAATTAATTATACTTTTCAGGTAAGGAATATACTAGCCATTGGTTAATGTTGTTGATTTAATTACACTCGTGTGCCATGAGTACAGCTATTCTAAAAATCGCCGCCAAGGAACTAAGAAAGCGCATCTTGATTCCTTAGTTGTTAAAACTCAACTAACTCGTTTTCCGTTACGGCTGGCGCTGTCTAACGAAACAAACAACACGAGGCGTACCTTAGGAGCAGTGGATACACAGCTATCCCGTGACTTTTCTTGAACTTGGAATAAACGAATTTATATTTCGGGTTTTTAGAAAATTCTTCATTTTTATTTACGAAGAGCATGAATCTTTAGATGTTAAATAATTTTATGGGACAAAATATTCTGTTGAAATAAATTTTAAGAAAAATAAAAATAATGCTTCAATGTATTGGTAGTACATGAAGATAAGTCATTAATAAAACACAAAAACAAAAATGGTCCCAGGAGTGAACCCCTAGGCACTCCAAAGGGTACCTTTACAGTACATGATAACACTCCATTGTGATTAATGGACGGAGTTCTTTCAGTTAAATATGATTGGATTAAATTTGTACTAATTGGCCAAAATTCAACAAATGTAATTTTCTGATCAAAACTGAAAGATTAACGCGATCGAGAGTTTTACGTATATCACGGAAATCTGTCAGCCAATACTTACAATTTTCAATAGCTTCAGTAATCTTAAGTACTAAGTCATCCTTTGTAGACAAATATTTGCGATATCCAAATTGTTGAAAGCATAATGATTCATTATCTTCAAGGTATGCTAGCATTCTGATCTTTAAGAAGATTTTCAAAAATGTTTGAAGAATCAGACGCAATGATATCAGACGATAGTTTTCAATACTATATGAACCTTTATAGAAGGGTTTGTATACGTTTTTAATGTATTAGATAAATTACATACAAAAGAAAAAGTAATAAAATCATCAGCAAACAGCAGTAATCTTAAAAACCCAAACTCTATTCAATCATTCATCAAACTTTAATTGCGTCTTCTACCTATATGTTGTACATAATTCATGTAATTACAGATTTTTCAGAACATTTCTGTTTAGTGATCTAATAATAAACGAATAATACAAAAACTTTGAGTGTATCACTACGTGCGCCACGTATAAGTAGCGGAGTTACTTCCGAAAACTTACAGTTACCGCTTTTTCATTTTCTATATTATTCTTCAAGCTTCACTGTCTGTCCGTAATTGAAAATTGTCAGGCACTGTCTTTTTAAATTTTGTTCTGTACTTCTGTTATCTTTCAAGTAAGATTATTATAATACTGATGAGACGTATCTAAAAGGTTCTCGCTGAGTGTTTGTCGATGTCGTATTTTTAAAAGTATAGCATATATTTCTTATCGGTAATGTAAAGGCATCAACTTTAGGAAGGAACGGATGCCAAGAACGGAGTTTCAATACACAAAACAAAATAAACCAAAGGGTAATGATTAAAATGCCATTTTCCTACGTTTTCCATTCCATGAGCATGCGAATCTAAATTGAGTTGCTTGTAACCATTATCACGTGCTTCTGAGACACATATCCGGAATATCAATATGCGCCACATTTCAGTAGAAATTTCAAAGAAATAAAAAACGTCTAGGGAGTAAATTCAACTAACTTTTTTCTCTCCTAATGCTGGCAACATTATGCAATTGAAATGAATTATTAGAAATTGGTGCTTTATAAATTTTTGTAAGTGTGGGAAAAATAAAAATCGAATTTTGTTTTTAATATTGAATAGAGCTTTTCTGTATTGCTATACCTCAGGGACCTGTAAATCACTACCCGCGTTCTAAATCACACACATATAAACATTGATTTTGGCATTCCACAACCTTATTAAACTGTAATCCTAACTGACCTTTCTGTAAGGAAAGATTATTGCAGTACTTAGAACTCTAGCAGTGAAATCACCAGAACTAGTAATATTGTTTTCCATGGTAAGTAAGAAAAAATAGTAAGTCGAGTTGTACGGAACATAGGTTTCAGAGCGGTGATAAAATATCACGCAGATTGATGGTTGATGATCCAGTTTTGGGTTGATATTTCTCCATGTCGTCGTCTCAGTATATCAATTGGTAATTATCATTCTGCGTGTTCGTTATGTGTAGATTTTATAATTTTTTGTTCTTGTATTTTGTCATCGTAATGTCAAATATTAGTAAGAAGAAAAAAATTGGTGTTGAGTGCTCAAGTTTTAGCAAAGAGTGTAACGACTACTTCGTAACCGAACAAATTTGTACATATCTTTGTTTGTTAGCGTAGCTTGAGCCCGCATGTTGTTATTTCGAAATCCAACAGTTTTGATTATTTTCTAGAACATTGTATAATTCTGATCTATTTTTGGTACCAGGCCGTGTCAGGCTAGGGTATTATTGTATTTAGTGCATAGCATTTTCACCTTTAAATTCATTTGCAATTAATAGCGAAAAAGAATATCGTAAATTTATACTTTCGGATGTGATAAGAATAAATTTATGAATCTTGTACACAGATGTGATATCTTGTTAATTCACTTTTGGGTATGACGTTGTAGAAAGCAGTCGGGTCTGCAGAAAACTAGGAGAATTTCTTGTTGAAGTAAAAAGTTGGCTGGTGCCTATATACAATTTAGAAGTGTAAACTTTTTCCGAAGTACTCGGGATTGTTCAACTAGAATCTAATTATTTCTGGAGGGTCTATTATATGATAGTAAGCAGTGGTGCAGTAGAAACTTTGGTCGACAGGTGTCGAAAAAGTAGTTGCAGATTCGCTGATTTTATAGTCTTGCTTGAGAGGTAATTAATTGATATCATAATGTAACGTATTTTGAATGATTTGTTATCGAGAGATATATAGTAAGAAGTTGAAGAAAACTGGTTACGAACCGATTAGAAATTGTATATAAAATATTAATCCCGTGATAGGACGGTAAGTTAAATTAGGAATTCTAAAGTGTGTTCATAGTTTATTTTAGGGTTTCAGCGTCAGGTATCAGTTCGGTGTCCAGTTTTAGTTTCATGATTCAGGTTCAGTTTCATTTTCTACCATAAGGATTGCCTACACTTAAATATCTAAGGACTAAGATCTAAGGGATAAGCATAATTGCAACTAACAACTAAAATTACGTTTGGTTTACATCTGTTGGAGGATCAACGCCGTGAAGGTTTGGTGCGTAAGGTCCTGGAGGCGGTTGGAAACGGATAGTATAAAACTGCGGTGTCGTGAGTACTAATATTAAAACACAAGGGTGCAAAATAAAACTTTAAGCGACTAATAGTCGAATTCTCATTATTTTACTTGATGCCTAAAAATGGCAACTTAATTTGGGAGATAAATCGTAAGCATTGAGACTGAAGTCTAATATTAATTATTATTAGGTCGAGATTTTGCCAAGATAGTGCACTTCGTGGAAACTTACGATAAATTATTTTGTTTCGTTATTTTTTTCCTTAGATAAACTGGAGAAACGAGAAGTCAAAGTATCTTGTCTTCAGCCTTGGCAACCAGGTAATAATAACAAAATAATTGTTTTCTTACAATATTTTCATTGATCTATATATGTTGAGTTAGGCCACATTTTGGAGTCTTGTATTTATTATAAATATATAGTTATTCAAGTATGTGTAATAAATAAATATATGTAGTAAGAGTAGCGGGTGCTTTTATAATTTATTTTGAGACAGTGTAGTAGGTTAGGTCTTAAACAGTCAAATATCACTGGACGGTGGTTGGTTTAATTGGGTGATTAATAGCCAACGGTTTAGTTGCGTTTCAGGAGTAATCACCCTGGCGCCCATTGAAATTTTACATTTGCACTCCCACGCCCATCGGCTCTTGGCTAGCTTGGAGATACGTGAAATGCAACTGTTTTCTGTAAGTTCAGCGTAAAATAAAAACAGGAGTATTATATACGGTTCTTGTCCCTGTAAATTCTGGTTATGGTGCCAAGAGTGAAACTATTGAAACAGTATTTGCTCAAAAGTAGTATGTGTGGTACAAAAATCCTTTTTTTTACTGACAGAACTGCTACAACACACATAACAGGCATGACTTTCTTTCAGACTAGTGCTAATCAACCACGGTTCACACACTAGTTATACAGAGAATCTATGTGCCCCTATTTCCTGTTTAGCTTCAAGAATCAGAACTCTAGGATTCAACAGGAAGTTTGGACGGGGCACATTCCATTCTCTATTGCTTAGGTCGACTAACAAGCTAGTTGGCCATAGCTACTTCGGCGAGATGCGCCAGAAAGGCGACTCTACTTCAGAATTTGAACTTCTAATCACTGCCCCTTCAAATATTTTGTTCGTTTGAAAGGAGAATTTGGTCCAATATACCTCTAAATGTTTGATTAATAGACGCTTACCAAGAGAAATTATGAAAATATAAGGAAAAGTTAAGAAGCTTACAAAATCAATACCCAATAAAAATGGATAAGCTCATGAAAATACAAAAAAGAAGTTAATTTCACGTCCAAGTGGTTTGATACTAATTTTTAAATTATGAGTACCAGGGTTGCGATTCTCGAAATTATACGTATACGCAAACAACATAAATGCACATACGAAATCGGGTTTTATATTCTCGAAAGCAGTAAAGCATTCGTGTACGAAAACTTTACGAATAAGGATTTACAAATCGCTATAACTATGCGCAACATATTTACGAATAGAAAAGTAGTAATTTGAGGTTCCGATGATAAATTGTATTCCTACTAAAAATATTTATTAAGCCTTATAATAATTGTTAGAAATAACACCAATTTAGAGATACATTTTATACAACTGCATTATGGTTTATATTTATTATATTAATGTAAAATGTATCATCATGTGTTAATTAAATACAAAAAGGAATAGTTTCTAGATGGATGAAGTTGCCGCCCTAATTGTAAAAAGCGCCCTAGGAAACGCTGAAAACGAAAATACAGCACCTAAAAGGATATTTCATTCAAGAGATTATCCATTTGAAACACTGTCACATGATCAATTTCAGCATACCTCTTAACGAAGCAGAAGCAGAAATAAAATTTAAAAACACTATGGAACAGCACAAGATCAGAAAGAAGAAGACAAAATGAAAGATGTGTATGTGAATATGGAGTATACGTGTGTGTGCGCGCGTATGTGTGGATGTGGTGTGTGTGCGTGCGCAGATGTGGTGTATGTTTGTGTGTGGTACGTAATTAGTGTGTGCGTGCGTGCGTGCGTGCGTGCGTGCGTGCGTGCGTGCGTGCATGCGTGCGTGCGTGCGTGCGTGCGTGCGTGCGTGCGTACGTGCGTGTGTGCGTACGTGTGTGTGGGTGTACAAAGAGTGTGTTGAGAAAGTGTATCGAGAGAGTATGTTGGATAGCTTTAGCCGCCTCTTACGACAGACAGGCCGTACCGTGAGGCTATTCTAATCCGGACCCACGCGCAGTTGAGTGAGTATAAGGAGAAACAAAAAAAAAAAGAGAAAACAACCAATAAAGCCAGGAAATTAATACAAAAGCGTAAAGTCCTAGAGTGGATCAGAGTCAGCATTGAAATTCGGGAACGCGGAGGACTAGGATTGGGATTTAAGACTTTTGCGTCGTCAGTAGGAAAACGAAGCGAGATCAGAAACATCAGAGTTGTTAGGTTGGGCAGATTTAAGGTCCCTGACGTGACAAATACCTATGAATGCTGACCTACATGTTTAGATTACACAAGTGAAGGTTCTGGTACAGATCGTAAAGTTTCTTTCAAATTAAAAATATCAGCTTAATTTTCTACAAAATTTACTTTACGTTTTGCGGTAGCTAGACCTTATGTTCCGATTCTGACTGATCTAAATCTTTAGGTATTGATTTTACCAGACTTACTCCTTCAGGTTCCAAATCTATATTAATATAATAAATTAAATTATACCCGAAGAAAAAAAATTAATTCACAAACGAAAAATTGGTAGGAGCAACAAAATAGACTCTAAAAATACTACCAAAATAGAGTGGCATAGTTTTCAATTAGAATTCGAATTGCCAGTGAAAACACAAATCTGTCAATCTGGCGTAAATCAAACCCTACAGAAAATCTTCATACAACAGAAAAGGAACAATAAAGAGCACACAACGGAAATTTTATCAAAACGAAAAGGTTAAAGAAAAAAACAATTTTTAAAATTTTTTTGTTTTAAAATTGCATACGCTTTGACTCAATAGGTAATGTTTGAGTTGCTTTGATTTTTAAATATCACTTTTTTGGAATATTAGGGTTGTCGTGACCATGTCTGAGAAATTTCAAATCATTTGCTTGCAGAAGGAAGAGCTGGAGTATAAACTTAAGATTCGAAGTGTAGTACACGAGAGACCTGTAGTTGAAAAGAAAAATTTTTTAGAAAGGTTATTGACTAGAGCGATCGATAAGCCTTGTTGTCTAATTGATCTGTCCAGTTAGACAGTAGATTTTTCAACGGAGTGCATAGAGGTCAATGCTTCGAGTGAGTCGGTTTGTAACCTTTTGTAAGAGTTTGATGGGGCTCCTTCTGATTAAACTGTTAAAAGAGTATGTTTGAGGCGGATTCATCTTTCTGGTCACGTTAATCGTATGAAAACCCTTTCAGTAGATAGAGAGGAAACTGTTCAGTTTTGAAATGAGACATTGGCTACTACACTTACGTTTGGAGCCGACCTGTACGATAAAATAAACAAGGGTCCCGAGACCACTAGTCTTGATAGAATTATTTTAGTACCACTTGCAGGAGAAAATGTACCCATCCATATCGAGGCATGTATAGCACCCTCATACCTATAGGTTTGTGGTCTGTAATTTCTGGCTACCTTAAACAATTGTAGTCGTTCCTTGATAGAGTTAGCGAGTTGGCGCAATCCGACAAAGTCCTTGAAGATTATATTTTTGTTAGTGCAGTCAAACTATTCGTTGGCGACGGTGTTACTTGGTTTCGTAGTCTTCTGTGAGAAACTGGAATTTTATAGTGTAAAATCTAAAGGAGGAATTCATATCTAGCTTTTCAGATGACGACTTTTGGAAAAAAATTAAAAGCCGTCGTCAAGGAAAAGACAAAAGTATAGTTTTGTTACTTGCGCATGTGTAGATCTTGTTTAGTAAATTTACCAACCAGCCATCTGAAGTTACGAAAGTTAATCGATATGAAAAAAAATGGAATCCCAAATTGTTTCTCAGCTCTTGCGATGTTACTCTATATGAGCAAAATACTCGAGATGAGACAAAACTTTATTGTGCTAGACGAAATTTGGGATGAAACGGGTGTTTTGTTCGAGACTAGGCGATATTTATAAAAATCTCGTTATGAAAGTCTCGCGGATTTTAAAGTTTGAATTGGAAGTTTATTCGTTATACTATTTCCCTTAGCAGTTTTTCTCTAAATAGAATGTGTTTATGTGGTAGTCGTTTTATAAGCAATTTTTCCTTGATACAATTAACCCTGCTGTTGAAGACAGTCTACAATTCAAATTCTCATTGTTAGGAGTTTTTAGACAGAAACGTAAGTAGGAGGAAACAACCAACGTGCAATAAAATTGTCTTCATTTAAGCCAATGTAAAAATGATGGAATCGACTCTAATAAGAAATATATAATGATTGTCTGTATGTGGACTATATATGAGTGGCAGTGAGATAGACATTCATTAACATAATTACAGCAACTTGTCTGTCTCACACTTTTGCAATTTTATTAACTTGCTGTTTCTACACATCACAGACTTCACAGCTTATTGATGTGGCCTCACATCTTATATGTATACCAAACTTTAAACAGTGCTACCACTCAACATTATTATCTATAGTAATGCGCTTTGGGCTGCCTACAATTGACACCCTTATATTATTTTAGAATTTAAACGATTTTTAGTAGTATGCAATCTATGATTCAACTAGTACTAATTAAAATGCATGTAATCTGTAAACGATAAATAAAAATAAATAAAAGGTGTTTGCCTGTTTGAAAATAAATTGTGGAAAATCTTTTATTTAATAAAACAAATATAGAGCTGATTATAAAACGTGGGAAATTTGAGCGATTAAGGTAATATTATGACTACTACCAAAATTATGTGGCAAGTGAAAAGTAATACTTTTTAACCTTTATCTAAATGCTTACTAATTTGATTGGTTTAAAATGATATTAGAAGTATAACTATAACTAGAACAAACCCCGTCGAAATTCGAGGGCTATTTTAGCATAAGTATAACAACCTCTATAACACATTAAACTACTACTATTACTTAATTGGAATTAACCTATTGTTTCATCATACTTCGTTTGAAATCGGTAGTATTCACGTCCTCTGTCGAATGTAAGTGATTGCGTTTACAACTTTAAGAGCTCATCACAGTAGCGGCCATCTTGAAATTTCTAAAGATCCAAATTTCTTTCCTATTAGGTACCCAAATTAAAAACAGTTTTAATAAAAGTTACTTATAAAATAATTGTGTATGTGGGAAAGTCATTTAAGTTTTTTAACTGAAAAAAATTTCTTTTTGCTGATAATAGAGCGATTTAAACAAAACCAGTAACTTTCTCAAATGTGTGAATAATTTTTATGAATTTTCATCAAAATTGCACTTTACAATTCAGTTTATTTATCGAATAAATCAAACATTAGTATTTTTTAGAAAAATGCACCTGCAATGTGCTGCTGTGGAAAAATTCAGAACTTCCATGTCACACACTATTGTAAAACAGAAATGGTTTGAATACATGCCATACAAAATAAAACACAACAAACATCTATTGAGATCAAACTATCCTTATGAGAGTTTTCGACTATAGTCGTAATTGCTTGCAAATCTATTTATAACTTTCATCATGGATATTATTTAGCGTCTCACAATTATAGAAATGAATTGTTCTTCATAAACCTTGGATTTATATAAATTTTTATTAGATTTCCTATTTAGTGAAGCAGGTAATTGGTATTCCCTCAGTTTGGGTAGTGTAAGACTTGTGAAAAAGAATAAACACAGAATTGTTTAATTTTTATGCTCAAGTTCAATTGCTTTGGGATAAATTTAAAAAGCCACCAGTAATATTTCACTCATATTTAGGCTTGTGTAGTAATAAGAAATAATGTAATAAAAATTCTTACATGTTTAGTTAAGTTCTTTTACTCTCAAACTTCTGTAATACACGTAAAATGTACTTTTGTTCATTATGGTACAAATTCAACATTCACGAACTCCCATACGCAATTGCGATGGATCAAAATGTGACAAGCTGCATGCAAAACGTAAATAAATAAAAGCAAAACAAACTTTGGACTACTTAAAAATGCAAGACATGCATTTTTATTCTACTAGAGGAATGTTTACTGTGTCGGATTCAGTACACTTTGTTTATTATTTCGTCGTTAGAAAATGATAAAGGAAACGAAGGTGTGATAAGAAAAGAAACCAAACCAACATTTGTAGCTTTTCACAAATTGTAATCAAAATCCACTTGACACTTTACCTAATCATGTTTTATTAGAGATACGTTTAAACCATTATTCTGTTTTTCCATTTATTGGCCAATTAATTAATATAACAGCTTTGTTAATTGCATGTTAGAAATTGTAAAATAACTGCGATGCAAACATAGGAATGTTAAATTATGTAATTTCTTGTTCTCTAATAATTTTTTTTTTACATTACATATCGGAATTTCAAAGGTTTTCGCTGGTTATAAATGTTACATAATGTGTATAATTAAAATATCTGTGAGGTTTATAACTGGACTAATAAGTTCCACAACACTGCCATCTATATGTGCTCCTTGGCACTTCATAAACCAAGTAGGCGGAGTATTAAACATCATATCCTTTTCTAATGAATATCTGCATCTCGACATTTCATCCCGCCCTATGCTACCTCACCCCAACCAACGCTTTTACAGCAGATGGTAGGTAACCTGCTGTGATGAGCTCTTAACGTCGATGTCACCAATAATATTATGAATTTTGTAAAATATAATTAGTGCGGACCCATCTAGTAATAAAAAACTTTATTGTAGCTTAATGTAGTAAATAAAAGTCGATATTTTTTAATGTTTACCTAATTGCTTACTAATTAAGTTGATTTAATATAAGACATCCATTCTCAACGAACCTGCACTTTAAAGAAGTTCTAAAAATACTCAAAGCCGGTAGAATGGCTTGCGCGTTTAGTGAGCTAAAGAGCCAAACTATAGGTTTAACCAAATTAGTGGAATCTTTAGTGAGAAACCAGAGTAAGACAGGTCCCTGAAAGAGGGCAGCAGCTCTTTCGGTACTTAGAGTGGCAGATACCATAGAGGTCGGTATGACACTCCAAGACACACTACTGCAATGTGAAAGGCAACGGGAAACCACCACACTACCTCCCAAGTATATGTGTACTGAAAATATTTTAAAGTGATGGCACCCTATGGGATAAATTTCTGATTTAAAATAGTCCCCTATTTGGATCTCTGGGAGAGGACTACTTTGGAGGATGTGGTCGACAAGCTTAAAAGAAGAGCGAGGAGCATTGTACGAGTCGGAGTGTAGAATGTCAGAACCTGAAGCAAGTAGGTAAGCTAGAAAATATGAAATGGATAAGCTAGCATTAGACAGTATGGATTAGCGAAGTTCGGTGGCCAGAAAGGAGACTTTAGGGTAGTTCATAGAGAATGAGAGAAAGAAAATTTAGGTATAGGGATAGTCATATGGAGCAGGATAGGACACTGTGTAGAAAACTACTTATAAAAGAACAAAAGAGTACTCATGGACTGCAAAATGTCGAGGCACCTCAAATCCCTTACGTTCCACGGTACGCATATTTTTCTTCCTTATCTTTAATTCAAAAGCATTAAAAATGCCCTTAAATTAAGTTTAAAATTCAAATAAGAATAGAGAATCATTTAATGTAGGCTTAGACCCGTAACTATGAATCACTTACGTCCCATGGGAAGTAAATCCCACTTCACAGCTCTCCTAGTAAATGCAACTTACGTAAAGTCGTCTCAGTGACGTAAGTGTCACTTACGGCTGAGGTAGGGAAAAACAATTTTTTTTATATAACCTAGGTGCCATAGTATTTTCTTTTAGAAATTTGTTTCTATATGAAACTGGCGGCCAAATAACTATTTTCCCAACTTCATTGATATACTTCAGTTTTGTTTGATAAAAAATATTTTATATCCTTACAGAATAATTTATTTATTACCTATAATATACGTTTTAAATTATGATTACAATTAAACATATGTTAAATTATTATTTTTCATTATATTTAAACATAAAATGTACCTACCATTTTGAAGAACAACAAATTTTTTCTTAAGTTTTTGTTAACAAAGCATAATTAAAATTTAAATATGGAGAAACTCTAATTCCTAGTCATTTATTAATAAAAGAGCTAGTTTTAAATAAACCAAATTGAAGAAAAAAGAACTTTTAGCTCGTCATTCAGGTAGAAAACTACTCCCTGTATGTTTGTTGTGGTACTCAAAACAAATATATCAAACATTAATAAATCAGGAAAAACTTAATAGATGATTTTAACAACAATGAGTGGTTTAGTTCCCAAAGAAGATCAAGAAAAATACATAGAGAAAGTTCTAAACCTCCTCCTCATAAAGATCTTTTAAAATATACTAAAACCTTTGAAAAAGATGTGAAACAATAACTTGTACCATAAATTGAATTACTATTTTATTAAATGACATTGAAGAAGACAGTAATGATTCAGTTTTTAAAAGAATTAAGTCTCGATTGGCACATTTATGTTATCAAGTGTTTATCTATGCCTGCAAATAATAATGAAATTGCTGTCTTTTAAAAATATATGCAACTGCACTTTTATTAGACGCAGATTACCATCAAAAAGGGGAAAAGCACGAGCTTTCTGCTGGTATAAGTGATGTTTTATTAACAAATTCAACACTTACAATAAATGTTCATCCTCCAACTGTAACTTACCTATCTAATCCTACGCCAATTTCCTCTCGGTCAATAAAGTTTATTGGTAAACAAAATACACTATATGAATTCTTAGAAAGAGTGTCTGAATTAGCTAAATCTAGAAAAGTTTCACATAAAGAGCTATATTTTTCAGCGATAACATTATTTGATTGTGATCCAATTATCTGGTATAGAGAAATAAAACAATATATTACTGACTGGAATTCTCTAGTCGCTTGTTTAAAACAGGATTGCTTACCTCCAAATATTGAAACTCTGTTATAGGATGACGTAAGAAATAGAAAACAGAAACCAAATGAAACTGTAACTATTTTTATATGCAAATGCAAAATTTATTTCCCAAATTTCAAAGACCACCACCAGAATCAACAAGAATACAAATTATTTCACAAAATCTATTACCAGATTTTATTACTCCTCTATCTGTAACTTTGCATACAATAAATACAATCACAGATTTAATTAGAACTACAAAAATATTAGAAGAGTCTTTTCGTATAGGAAATCAATTACTTTCTCTTAATAATACACATAAACCAAGTACTTCTACCTAAATACAAAATAAAAATACTTCTCCACAATATAACTATAGACAAGATTTTAAAAAAAACAAAGAATCGGGAAATAAATTTAATAATCCTATCGTACGATCAGCATATAAGCCAAAAAGTTGGACAAACAACACCAATAATAGCACTAATCTACAAACTTCGTCTCAACTAAATACTATATACGACATACAATTGTAAATAATCCAACAAAAATACACACTTTTATGAACAAAAATAATAACGAAAATTTGTCTAAATTTCCGTCTCAAACACATAACACACGATACTTCTCATATACCTTTAAACCAAACAATACAATGTTGGAATTGTTTAAAAACTGATCACATGTATCCTACCTGTAAATATAAAAGAAAAATTTTCTGCTACAAATGAAAAAATTTCTACATGCCCCACTTCTTCAAAAAATGGTTAGTGAAGTACAGGAAATGTGGCCAACCTGGTACTCAATTTTTGTTGACTACAAATAAAAATTTCTATAATAATAAAAAATTTACCTATAAACATACGAAATATAGTTTTAAAAACAAAAATTTTAAACCTTTGCATAAAAGAGATTTACAAAATGAAGATAACTGGTTAAAATGGTTATCTACTGTTAAAAGCTTCTATAAAACAACCACACATTTAATAAAAGTTATAATTTTATTCATAAACTTACACTAGACCATATGTACAAGTAAAATTGTTGAATACTTATATTACTGCTTTTTTCATTCTGGCAGTAACGTATCTGTTGTTAGATCCCTAGGTATACCTACCATTGAGTCTCTTAAACTACGAATTTTTCCTTTATCGACACATAGGTTGTTTACTGCTGATGGAATCCTGCAAACAATAACTGGTACCGTAAACTTACCTGCACTTCCACAGTCCTTTATCTTTGGTTCTGAATTTGAAAAAAAAATTTGAACTCACTATAGATTTCAAGAATAATTCCTGGAAAGCACATTCATCTTTAAATGTACCTCCCCTTTTGACAAATTTTTCTTTTCACAAACATCTTCAAAAACATAATGATCTTTGTACATTAGAAGATTTATCTTCTTCAAAACTATCTACAGCAAAAATATTAATAGACTATTTTACTTTAATTGCTAGTACAGATGCAAATTTAGGTCAAACAGATAAAATTTATATGAATATAGATACAGGTACCATAGGCCTTTTAGAAAACGTCTCCCTATATGTCAAAAATCTTAAATGAAAAAGTTTATGAATTGTTATCTTTAAATGTTATTGAAAAATGTATATAGCCTTGGTCGTCTCACATTTTGTAACATTATTTTGTAATGTTAACGAATAAACAAATCAATTAATTAATTAAAATTCAGTACTTGAATAAAGTGTAGACAAAAAATTCCACAATAAATTACCTTATTTTAGTTAGGCTCCCTTATAATAAAAGACCAGGGTTACCGATAAGGCTACTAAATTCCAGCGGCAGGTCATAATAATTTAAAGCTCTACCCTCGTAAATCAAATACAATAGACTTCTTAAAGTTAGGTCGGTTACAGACTGACGAATCTGATAAAATTAAAATGTAATAGTACCTTTTAGCGTAAATAAAGGAAACCAGTTTCAGTTTGAAAAGCTTAACCTTCTTAATACTTTCGTTGATTGACAGCGGGTTATAGGAAACGAAACATTATAAATAGCAAAAACTATTTCCAATTTGATTTGTTCAAATATTACAAGTAATTTTAAGTAGTCTGGAGACATCCATTGTATTTAAAATCCATTTCGGCTCAAGTAGGTTAGCCAGTCTTTGTTAATGGCAGACTACTGTCTCCATAGGTATGGTCCACATTTTCAATAATTAAGAAATTCCTAGAAAATACAATACAATTTAAACCCTTGGGAAAGTAATTGCATCCGTGACCATCATCTAAAAAGGGGTTGTATTTGGTTTCTAAAATCTTGTTTTGTGGGAGGTTCTGTTCAGTCATTGGATAACCGAAAATAACGTACATAATTATTAGAGTAGGAATTAGTCTATATAATTGAAGGCTTTAGCCAAAGACAGGGTTCTTCCAATAGAGCCGTCCGTGGCCAAGAAGTAGAAAGAAACGTAGTTCGCGGGTAGCGTTCTCCGGCATCACAGATAGAATATTCCACTTCGTATCACGATATTTAAAAATTGGAAAAAGGTGATTACTTTTCCAGTTTCGCGAGGGTTATGCCCATATGTTCGCGGATTTATAGTAATACAAGGTAACTATTAAAAAGCTTGTATGCGTGTGACGAACAAGTAAGTGATATTGTCAAGAAGATTCTGCCGGGTTCGTGTGCCAGTCAATTCTTTAAAAATTTACAAACAAGAGCAACAAGCGAAATTCTCTTCCCCAAATTTAAGAACTGTTCTACGTTGGAAAACAAACCCTCAAACAATGAACAATTTTTAGTAAGTAAGTTTTTATAGTTAAGTAGCATGACCAATTTTTAGTTAGTTTGTTTGTTAGGACGTTTTGGCCATAAACCGTGGGATTAATTTAGTGTACGATTTATAATATAAGTTTCTTTCATATACAAGTGTTTGATAACTACTTATGTACTCAAAATTTTCATAAATTCCATAGTCACCTATTCACTTAAATTTCTAAATCAATGAATGTAAGAGGTTTTATTTGCCGTTGATTAAGTCAATAGTCTTTTTTTATTTTTTTATCATGGAAGTTTTATAAGTAGTAAAAAGGTGAGGAATTGATTAAAAGAAACAATTGTCCTCCTTGGGATGACAAGTCTCTCAAGGTTTTGTACGAACATTTGGACATTCTCGACTTGTCTGGCGCCCTTGGCAATTGTCATTAAACCACAATATTTTATGAAAGGTAAGTGCCAAATCTTTTGTAGTATATTATAAATTAATTAACCCCTTTTTTCAAAATTTTAACCCTCTATATGATCCACGACCTTCCGCTAGCTAGTGCCGGCGACCCCCCCCCTTTAATTTTTGTTTTACAGGCCGCCCCCATTTTATAATTTGACTGGAAAAGATACACTTAGTAGCTTTTCCGCCTGTAACAATTTTATTTCTTAAAAAACCCTCTGGTGATTACAGAGTATGCTTTGATGGTAGAACTTGAAATGATATAACTACACATGATATCTACCCAATGCCAAATTTATACAGAATTTTAAACATGCTTAGAGGTGCTACATGCATTTCAAGCCAAGATTTAAGACATAGTTTTTCGCAACTTCCTTTGACTGAAGAATCTAAAGATAAAACAGCTTTTTGTATCATCTTTAGAGGTCAATTCAGGTTTGTTACTGCCCCATTCGGTTTGAGAAATGCAGCTCAAACATAACGTTTAGTTGACACGAACCAAAATTTGAACCTAATCCTTTATGTTACCTCGACAATATAATAATCATATCTTCTACGTTTTCTGAACACACAAAACTACTAGAAACTGTACGTGACCGTTTAAAAGAAGCAAATTTAACTATTAACTTAAAAAAATGTGAATTCTTTAAAAAAACCTTAAAATTCCTTGAATATATAGTAGGGTCTAACTCGACAAGAACAGGCCCAGAAAAATTTTCTGTCATGATAAATTATCCAAGACCAAAAACCACAAGAGAAATAAAACGATTTGCCGGTATGGTAGCTTGGTATCAAAGACTTATTAAATCCTTCTCAACCTTAATGTTTCTTATAAATGTCCTACTAAAATGAAAAAAGAAAAAACATCCAACTGTCTGAACTCCTCAAGCAGAGTAGCCGTTTTTAAAAAATTAAAGAAATTTTAGTGTCAGAACCCATTTTATGCCAATCTGATCTCAGTTAACCTTTTGTTATGGAGGCAGATGCTTCGAACACTGGTCTCGGTGGTGTTTTAGTGCAAAATTTGAGTAGTGTACACATGTTATCTTATACGCCAGAGGATCTCTTACTCGTTCTGAACGAAACCTGTCCGTTACAGAACGTAATTTTTTCAATGGAAAATTTTCCTCCATGGATAGAAGGTACGAAGTTTAATGTTATAACTGACCATCACAGCCTCCTAAGGCTAAATAATATTCAAAATTGCGTTGGAAAGCTTGCTGAATGGGCCACTCGTCTGCGATAACATAATTTTGAACTTATTCACCAAAAGGGTAAACTACATACAATACCTGACTCACTCAGTCGAGGAATACAAGAAGACACAGTAAATTTAAATATCTTAGAAATATATCAAAATAATATTGATGAATACTACATATCTTTAAAAACAAAATAAAAAATTCACCGGATACCATCTAACCACAATGGAAAATAGAAAATGGCTTGCTCTATAAATTTGTACCTTCAAATTTATCTTTAGCCTCAAATATAAATGACTGGAAAATTTTAGTACCTCAGAAATAAGGAACAGATGTAATATCAACCTGTCATTATCCCCCTACTGCTAGTCATTTTGGGTTTTCTAAAACGTTAGTTAGGGTACAAGAAAATTATTATTGGCCTCAAATGAAGCTACATGTTTTGAAATATTGTCGAAATTGTCTCGTTTGTGGAGCACAAAAAACATCAAATATGAAACCTTTAGGACTAATGGGAAAAGAAAAAGATGTACCCTTTACATTTCATACTATAGCGATAAATCTGATAGGACCTTTACCTTGCTCGAAACAAGTCACAAATGGTTACTATTTATAAGTGACTGGTTTTTAAATTTTACTATACTTCATCCATTGTGAAGTGCAATGGCACACAATATTGAAAAATATGTTGTTACGTTTATTTTCAGCGTAAATTAATTCTAATCATTTTCAACTCAAACCCCTTTTGCTTCCACAACGAAAATTAATTCCGTAAATTTAAAATAACCCTGGCCGTTGTTAATTCATTTATCTATTGTATAAATTCGATTTGTATTGTTAAACCCTTCCGCTACTTAATAATCAATACTCTTTCTCAGAATTCCTTAACGTAAAATTTACGCCATAATTAGATAGGCGATAACGTTGTTCCAAGTATCCGATAATTAATTTTTATGTGTTTCCCATTGACAAAACATCCTTTCCCAGATACTGACCACTTTAAGAATATCCGTTCCCACGTTCGCTAAAAACTTTCTGCCGGGTATCGAAAAATTCACAACCGCTATAATCTCCGTTGTCGTCCTGTCTGTCCGGCGCTTCACGTCATTTTACCGCCAAACTTGCTACTAGATTCATTGGTCCTTTTCCCATTTCTAAAGTCGTTTCTACCTGGACCTATAAACTTATCGATCCTTGCGGTCAAAAATCCATTTGGAATGTTAAAGGTTCGAAACCTGCCCATACGGACGATCCTAATGCCCCCGATCTCGCTCTGTTTTCCTTCTGGCAGCGTAAACGCCGTAAGCCCAATACCTAGTCCTCGTGCCCCCGATTCTGATGCCGACTTTGCTCTCTTTCGGACAAGATTTTTGGACATTACAATTTGGGTTTACTTTCCGGTTTTGCTGGGTTTTCTTTTGTTTGCTTTCATTTTCTTTCACCCGTGGATATCCGGAAATAGAATAGCCCATGGTACGACCTGCCTGTCGTAAGAGGCGACTACAGTGGTCCAACACATACACTCACGTACACTTTGTACACGCACACCACATGCACACACTTCTTACACACCCACACACACACAATACACCTACACACACACGCACACGCACACACCTACTCATACCTAACTACACTGGAATTCTGTTTTATTTCTTTTGGGACGACTTTTAGTATTTTTTTTTGGGTTTTGTACTTGGTGTGTTATTCCACTACTCTGGTGATAGTTTATATGGTCGGTAAAACAGTTAACAAAGTATTACACTTTAGATGGTGAAACATTTATATGGTGATAGATAGTTGCTAAAAACCGGTAATACAGTTACCAAAGTTCATAAGATACATCGCGCAAGCGCAATAAGAAAAGCGAGTGACGCCTCTAGCGGAGGAAAGCGCAAACCTTTTACAGATTTGGGCGCGGCCATCCACCATGACGTCACCGATACAAAAGGTATATTACGCAATAATCAGAAATATAAAAATTAAACAGTGAAAGATAGAATCGAATAATTTTAACAAACAAATTACTCACATAAGATATCCGGCTTTTCCCAGATACGCCTATCATCCTTTCGGGTCGATAATGAAGGTATTGCTCCAGGCTCCGGTGGTGTTAGCTGAGCATCAGGTCGTGGGCTGCTCCTAGGATCGTATCAGTCCTAAATGTAGTGGAACGACAGGAATAGGTTAATTAGGGAAAGACAAACAAAGATAAGCAAGACAAGGGAATCTACATAGTAAGATAAGATATGATACCCGGCACGACTACTACACTTGAAGATCAAAGGAAAACAGCCACGATTTAGAGCGTCACGGAAACACTTCTCCCCACTCTTTGTCTAGTATTGCTCTACCCTTCTAGGGATAAGCACACTGCGCAAATGCACTACTCTGACGTACGGAAGTACCGCCTAGTCCATTTAAAATTCCCGCGCACCGCGTATTTGAATTTATGCCGCGAAACTTCCATACATAAAAACTTAACCTAAAAACACTGTTTAAGTGCAATGGCACGTAACAATCGCGACAAAGCCACAAAAGAAAAAACATAAAAAAAGAAAAAGTCTGTTAGCACAGTAACAGCTTAAAATCTAAATCCTAACTACCCTACATAAACCCTAACTTAAAACCTACAAAATGTTTATATAAGGCGCCACCTGGTTTTTTCGACCGATAACACGTCTACCGAAGTACCAGGAAACGGAAAACGTAGCCCCATTGTCTTTGACTACACTAATAATCGACAGCACAAATTTGTCGGGGAGCATGAAACACTACTTAAACTAACACGGGTGCGACAAGTCGCCTAAACTATCTAAACCTATCTAAACTAAAGCTAACATAAAAGTTCTTATGTGCAAACACACATGAGTGTTGCAACAAAACTATTCTTCTTTTGGCAAGAAGTGCCCAAATTTAAAATGTTCATAGAGTGAGTCACTCTGCACTCTAGCAAATTTTGTTACTGGTACTTTGGTTTTCTACGATGCACATTTAAAACTTGTCCATGACATGTTGTGAATCAACAAATTTACCAAAAGTACCACCTACTAAATCCTTATATGCTAACCTGACAAATTACATTTCTAAATCGGGTTAGCTTTTTCACTTAAATTTCAGGAAAAAAAATAATTCCCACGTCTGGTCATATATACCACACGTTAGGACGATAAAAAGATAGGACAAGATCTCAAATTGTTGTTAAAGATAATAGATAAAATAATGATATTAAGCTTAAGTTGTTATCCTCAAAGGTAATGAATAAGATAACGGTATTAAGCTTTAGTTATTATTTGAGATACTCGATAAGATTACGCGATATTAAGCTAAAGTGATTATAAGAGATAGTAGGTAAGGTGACATGAATTTAAAAAAGTTATTACTAAAGATAACCGGTAAGATAACGCGAAATAACTCGAAGTTATTCCTAACGGTAGTCGGTAAGATAACGAGAATTTAAACCAAAATTATTACTAACGGTAGTCAGTAAGATAACGAGACTAAACTAAAGTTATTATTAAAGGTAATCAGTAAGATAACGATATTAAAACTAAGGGTATTGTTAAAGATAATAAAGAAGACAAAGGTATTGGCCTAGTTATTACCCAAGACAATGAATAACAACAATAGAGTGGCTCCAGTAGAGCCGTTTAAATGGGATTGACTCGTGCCCTCTAAAAAGAGAAACCTGAGAAGCAGATCCGTTTGCAATAAACGGCACGAGAGACCGGCAAAGACATTTGGGTGCATTCCTGCACCCGGCGATAATCGATATCGGTGATACTATCACCCGATATCCACACGGTATATAACGACATATATACTCATTCACTCACACATTCACACACTCATACATACTTTCACTGCCAGAGCCCATGCACTGACAGCGGCACCGCATGACCCCACAAAAGATTCGCAGAGACATGGTCCAGGTGTCTGTGAAAACCTCCCGCGCAACCACACGGTGACTAACAGAAATGAAAAGGCAGTAGAAATAGGAAAGGTAAAAAGAAGGAGGTTGGTTTTTTGGAGTGCATAAGAGACACTTCCAGGTAGAAGAAAGTAGAGGAAGGGCTCGCATTGAGCAAAAGCGACAGAGGGAAAGGTGGATAGCAAAGCGCTACTCAACCAACCAGTGTGGTCAGTAGCTCGGAATGAGGGAACATCATTCTTATGTGGCAGACGGGTGTTCCGGGACAAGAACAGGTCCACCGAAAGAAGAATAAGGCATAGCGGAGATAGTGGGTTAAGAAAAAAGTATAGTTTTTGGACAAGCGTCCGAGAGAAGGTAGAAAGTTGTCCCTATTAAACACAGCGCAGTCTGAAGGACCACCTGCGATATTAATCCGACAAGATAAGGTATACACATTTTTAAAATTTACTAGGCTCCTAAGAGAACTAGTACGATCATTTTCCTAACGAGTGCTTCGACTACGATAAGAAAATCAGACAAAAGGTAGACACGACAACTTAAAAGTATCATTACAGATACAAACACACAAAAACAAACTGTTTTAAGGTAGTTTCTCAAAACGGTAGCACCCTAAACACACACAAATGCCCAATTATAAGCAGTTAAATACAGGTACACTGTCCCAATATGCTAAAACAACCGAGAATTTAATAAGATAACAATAAGAAGCAATAGCACCTCACCACAGAGTTCAATAAAAAACAATGAAAAAAAATGTTTATAAGTTATGTTGATTTAATAGAAAAAGAAAGAAATAATGATGTAGTACAATGTGGACGACTGCAATAATTCAGAAGAAAAACACATGGAATAGACAATCCTAATTTTTGCAACTGCGAATATGAACTATTTCTTTCAATGGCATAGACTACGCATGTTCTATGTGAGCCCAAAGAAAAAAGCATTCACTCAACATCAGCTAAAACCAATCATAAAAATTCAATGAGTTATTACAACCAAAGTTACGACAATTACCACACAATTAAACCATGTAAGAAAAATACTAAAAACCAAATAATATGCTGTAGGAAAAGTTCGAGGGTTGATTAAATAAAACGACAGAGTTATATTGGGGGGTATAGAGAATGAAGTGATATATATCTAACGGTATGGTCAAGGAAAAGTCAACCAGAAGCAAAGGGTTTAAGGTAAATGAGTTAAACGTATAAAAAGTAGGTGTATAAGAGAAGGAATAAGTAATTAAAGATACTAATTGATGGTGAAAACAGAAAATTATTAGGTAAATCGTGAGGGTTTAATCATATTAAGATACGAGGTATCAGGGATTAAATTTAGAAGGTTAAGAGAAACAACATCACGAGATAAGGCATCAGGTACGATATTTAATTTGCCAGGCCTATCCCTAACGTCAAAAGTGAATTGAGATATACGCAAGTTCCATCTTGCGAAACGACCTGCGGGCTGTTTCAAGTTATTAAGGCAAATGAGAGCTAAGAACATTAGGTACATTGTCAAGGAAGTAAACGTGACAAGCTCTTAGATATACGTAAGGTTAAACGATTTTAAAGACAATTTTAAGGCACTTAATGAAGTTTAAATCGATATGTGAAGAGATAATAATAATTAAAACTCGATTCACTAATAAAATTGTTGAAAAACAAAAAGATATAAAGCATATTTTTACTGGGATGGGAAGTTCTCATTAGAGTTCTACCCAAACCAATAAGGGAAAATTTCAACATCATTATTAAAAAATGATTTACAAATTGTAAACGACAAACTTACCAACCGAATTCTCGTCTAGACTTATAATGCTCTACGACTGGCCAATGGGTCTCGTTCTAGACTTACAGAGCTACACGACCAAATCCGACAGTAAACTTCGCTTACAGATGTTAAGGTACGTTGAAATTTCAATAACTAAAAAAAATATGCAATCAGACAAAATCAAACTCGCTACATGAAAGAAAAATTCCACGATACCTATCCAAAGGTATTCCAAATTATTGGAATGTTCTTTCGATATTGCGAAAGTTATCAACAAGTATCGTAAATGAGTTTAAATAATAAACGTTAACGGAAATTTCTTTAATTTAGTATTCAAAGGAACAGATATAAAGAGATTGCAGTTTATTACAACATTTTGAAAGGTAAAAATATGGGATAGGTAATTTCGTTACTATATATAAGGCAAGAACCTTTATAAAACGCATTTATAGGTTATACTGTTTAAACCATACAGGGTTAGGTCAAAATAACGCTTTAAAAGACACTAAAAACTTAGGTAAACAGGAAATCTCTATTTAGGCAAACAATTTTGTTATTCAATAAGAAATCACTAAGGCATTTTTAAAACGTAACATACAAGACAGTGTGTTCAAGTTCAAAAAGATCTTCTAAAGTTAGGAAAACAAACAAAGATATTTTAATTTAATATATGTAGATAATTTTGTAATGAACAGTGTTTAAAGGCATGTAATCAAGGTAAATAATTATTTGTATACTTACATGAATAAAGTAAGGTTAAATAGTTGAAGTTTACTTTTTGACATCTAAAAGAGTGCGTGTTTCAAAACACGTATAAGTTTCAAGATTACAGATATTAATTACTTCATTTTTAGTGAAAAAGCTTTTTTTTTAAATAACATTGATAATACATTGAATGTCTATAAAGGAAATTATTATAACCCAAAAACAAAGAAAAAACCCCTAAGTTCACCATTTCTACGTTGAAGGCGCCATTGTTATTCCACTCCTCTGGTGATAGTTTATATGGTCGGTAAAACAGTTAACAAAGTATTACACTTTAGATGGTGAAAAATTTATATGGTGATAGATAGTTCCTAAAAGCCGGTAATACAGTTACCAAAGTTCATAAGATACATCGCGCAAGCGCAATAAGAAAAGCGAGTGACGCCTCTAGCGGAGGAAAGCGCAAACCTTTTACAGATTTGGGCGCGGCCATCCACCATGACGTCACCGATACAAAAGGTATATTACGCAATAATCAGAAATATAAAAATTAAACAGTGAAAGATAGAATCGAATAATTTTAACAAACAAATTACTCACATAAGATATCCGGCTTTTCCCAGGTACGCCTATCATCCTTCCGGGTCGATAATGAAGGTATTGCTCCGGGCTCCGGTGGTGTTAGCTAAGTATGGACATCAGGTCGTGGGCTGCTCCTAGGGTCGTATCAGTCCTAAATGTAGTGGAACGACAGCAATAGGTTAATTAGGGAAAGACAAACAAAGATAAGCAAGACAAGGAAATCTACATAGTAATATAAGATATGATACCCGGCACGACTACTACACTTGAAGATCAAAGGGAAACAGCCACGATTTAGAACGTCACGGAAACACTTCTCCCCACTCTTTGTCTAGTATTGCTCTACCCTTCTAGGGATAAGCACACTGCGCAAATGCACTACTCTGACGTACGCGAAACTTTCATACATAAAAACTTAACCTAAAAACACTGTTTAAGTGCAATGGCACGTAACAGGTGTTGGTGTTATTCTTTTTGGTTCTTTTTTTTTCTCGCTCGTTTCGTACCACCTTCCTTTCCCTATCCTTTTGCTGGTCTTCCCTACTGTCGGTCCTTATACCGTTTGTGTTTCTTCCATCCGCTCGTGTGGTAGGATTCGTAGGCTCTTTTCCTTTTCTTTGAAAATTGCAACTTTGTCGACTTTTCGGGCCTACTAGCATTTCTTTTTTTTCGTTTGTCTATTACGATTCTTGGTTACCACAGTTAGTAGTACACCGTCTTTTACCAGCACTCCCCCTTTCTTCCTCTTGTTCTCCCTTGTTGTCCCTTTTGTTTACTTGAGGCTTGACACTTTTGTCATTTTAGTTTGCACTGTTGGGTTTTCTCCTCGTTCCCTTCCTTCTTTTGAGGTTGATAACCTTTCCTGTTTCTCTCTGACGAAACATTCGTCCATTGACGACTTCTCTGTGCTTAGGCCATTCCATCTTTGTCCTCGATGATTGTTGCCTTTTCCTTTTCTGTTTTCTATGTTTTTTTCATTTTCGTTTTTGTCCGGTTCCTTGGCCCGTCGAGCCGGATGAAAATTCTTTTTAGTTTTTTTGGAGTTTTCTTTAGTTGTTTTTTTTATTTCGAAACGAATTCTCTTTTAGTTTTCTTTTAAGCGAATGCTCTTTTTGGTTGTTTGGGTTTCTTTCTTTTTTTGGTCGTTTGATCTTGCCCGCTTCATTTGTTTTTTTTTCTTTCTTTTCCTTTTCTATCCCAACCTTTTAATTTTGCTGAGGGGAATTTGTTACGTATATTTTCAGCGTCAATTAATTTTAATCATTTTCAAGTCACACCCTTTTTGCTTCAACAACGGAAATTAATCCCGTAAAATTAAAAAAAAAAACTGCAGTTTGTAATTCATTAATCTGTTGTATAAATTCGATTTGTATTGTTAAATTCTTCCGCTACTTAATAATCAATGTTCTTTTTCAGAGTTCCTTAACGTAAAATTTACGCCATAATTAGATAAGCGATAACGTTGTTCCAAGTATGCGATAATTAATTTTTATGTGTTTTCCCATTGACAGAATTCGTTGAAATAAAGCTGCGTATTATTTCAATAAACTCGGGTGTTTCAGTTTTGAACCCTTAACAACGATATTACTGTGAGCACTGGTTCTTGGTTAAATAAAATGAATATTCATTTTTATTTCAACTTACAAGACGACAACCTCCTGTTCTGATATTCTTCGTTTCGTTCGTTATAAACACTTCGAGCACGCCCTGCAGCGTGGTGTGTATTTATAAAATGGTACGTTTCCACAACAATAAATTAATCTTTACTTGTAATTGCTCTAGCTTTCTTCCGGTGGCCTTAAAGTCACGATGAAAAGTCGTTCCTGGTTGTAATGGGAGGCCAAAGACGTTGTTTATGGATATAGGCTCCCTATCCGTTGCTGTGGACCAGCTATTGACTTAACCCCGACGTCAGCAACTCTAGGGTGAGTGTTGTTTTTTTGTCTTCCCTAATTCGTTGGGGCCCTAGTGATTGGGAGTTGGCTATGTCATTTATTATTATTATTTCCAAATGTAATTCATCTATACAAAAATTAGTGAACTATTTTGGTATTTATTGCCGTTATAGTGAGACAGTACTGTTCGGTTTCACATAACTAAAAAAAATACTAATTGAGGGAGTGAAAATGAGTTAACGACGTTGAAAATGTGGTTGTTATTCTGATGTATAGATTTAGTTTTAGATTTACTATACTGATTTAAAGCTGTTGGTTTTAGAGGGGAACTTTCGCTTTGTTTTTTATTTTTGGTTGAACCTTAATCTAGGGAGTAACCTAAAACCGCCAGCTCACCATGTAAAAATGATCTTTTGTTTAGTATTTTTTTGCTAGGGTTACTGTGTACATAATTTGTTTAATTATAGGTTTCTTTTTTGGTAGGTTTTGTTTTTAAGTATAAATGCGTGAGTGTATATTTGTTTCTATTTTTATTTCAGACCTCCCTTAATTTTTTTTTGTATAATATCCCGCCTCCTCGCCGATTGAGTCCGGTTGTACTTTTTTTTTTGTTTTTTGTCGGCTACGTCACATGCACGTAACAATGTCAAAAACAATGTAATTTTAACTTAGGGAGTTCCCAAATTTATAATTTGTGAAAATGGTAAACAATTGTCGGGACACATTTTTAAAAATTTATGTACGAAATATACAGAAGAAAACATTTGGGATAATACAGTGTATTCGCCGCAATGCAGTTTTGTAGACAGAGTTAATAAATATTTAATTGACTGTACTGTTATATCACATTCCTTTATATAAATATTAATGGTTTATCGGGCATAAGCAATTAAGCGTCTGGTTTTTGAGTTTTTCGGCTGTCTAACTGATAGGCTAAAAGGTTTTTCTTTCTCCTCAACTGCGCAGAGAGGCATTTGCTGATCTTGATTATTCAACAAACAACGTGTTCTCATGGGTTAAGTATATGGGCCTTGAACATACATAACCTTTGGTAAATTTATAGGAACTCGCTGCGGCGTAGTTTCTTCCTAGATAAAGAGTTGTGCGAAGATTTCAAATTTTATAGTTTATAGCTAGCTGGCACAGGCATATGCATTGCTTTGATGTCTATCGTATAAGCATATGTGCCTAATCAATACCAAAACAGATTACACTCTTCTCGATCTTTGTTTTGATGACTACGTTTCAGATTAAAACCCCCTTGTTTTGAACAAATATGTTCTAATTTTAATACAGGTGGAATTTCCTACTTCAAATCTAGATTTTACAAAGTTCAAACTGTGCGTAAATCCTACAAGCAATGAACAACTCCGGCAAATTACACAATTCAAACGAAATTATGAATTAAACCTTTTTCAGTAATTTTCTAGCATCACGTTGAACTGTGAGTCCCTCGAGAATAGTACTACATTAAGATGCGTAACGAGTAGCAGCAGATACAAAAACACCCACTACAAAGTGTTGGAAATGAAATTTCTTCTTCGCAGCAACTCAAGCGTATAAATGCTACATTAAAAAATGTAAACGGCGAAAACTGCGATAACTAACCATTCACAACTTTGTAAAAAAGTAACGGTTGAGAATACAACCATTATTTGCTTACTAATTTACATAAGTACACATAATACAGCATACTAAGAATTTTCTTATACAACACGCGATCTAACTAATAATGATAAAGATTAACAAGTTCTCTTTAGTTTTTATTTAACGGAACTATTTCCATTGTCCACACGAATTTCAAAAGCTCATTTCCTATCAAAACTAAGTTAACTTCTCTCAAACGAGACTTTAATAAATCGATCACCCATGCATTAGAACGTCGCATGTGACACTAGGGATTTTGTTACGCTTGATGGTGTAAGGAAAAAGATTGCGCTTGAAATCAAACTTGACAAATTATTTATATTAACTGATAGATTTTTGTTCTACTTACACTCAACACCACATATTATTATTATTATTATTATTATTATTATTATTATTGGTAGCCTCTTGTATTGATCATATTTATGTATGAGGAAAGTACAAACACATAAATTCTGCTGTAATACAGTCGAAAATATCAGATCACTACATGACCGCAGCCCAACTAACTTTTCAAACAGAAGTTAATAGAACAACATGTACAAACAGGAAAAAAATTTTGAACGAACGTCAAATTAAAGTTAAATTATCCGATATAAACGTTCAACAGCTAAGCGAACATAAAAATTCTAATACATTGTACAATAGCATTATAAACAAATTTAACGAAGCATATGAAGCTTGTCAAGTTACACAAAATTAAAATCCTGAAATGTTTCTACTAAAAATTATAAAAAAAGCAATTGTAAATTTGTATGCGAATTGGATAATAAATAACAAAGAAATGCAGGAGAACTGAATGTGGAAAATTGTAATAGAGAGAGAATTGAGTCAGAACAAGGACTATACGCAGAAAGTTCTAAAATCATACTGTATAATAAAAGAAGACCATTCGTTTACTAGGTGATATTTAGTTCATATAACAAATATATTATGTATTATTAATTAATTATTTTATATACTTTTTGAAATATTCTAGATTATAACGAATGTATATACATAGTTTTAACACCATGTCAAGCAACTCATGGAGTTAGCTTATGGTGAAAAGAGAACAAACTTGTAAATAAATTGAAATTGAAATTGAAATTGAAAATTATTATTATTATTATTATTATTATTATTATTATTATTATTATTATTATTATTATTATTATTATTATTATTTGAAAATTCATTATGCAGTAGTGTTCTCCATCCAGGAAGCGGCAAGTCATTACATTTGTTAATATAGTAAAATGAACGCATTACATCTATATTCATATTTCTTGACCATTTAATGCGCTTTCGTCTATTTCCGTTAGCAGCACAAATTGAAATGTTTGGCGAGCTAACAGTATTAATAGGCATTGGATTATTATTATTTATGCCTAGATAATTTACTGTTTCCTGTGTTGTAGTTGTAGTGCATATGTTTTTTTTCATTATAAGGTTATTGCAAGGTCCTGCCTGTCTTCTATCTTCTGATGAAATCGTCCAGTGGTTGGTTCTGATAAAATGCGTTAGGTGATTATCTACAGGATATCTTTTAATATTTCTCCAATTTTGTACGTTGTCATTTTCATTTAGACTACTGTCAAAACTAGAATTTTCACCCATATTTCTCACACAATCCGTTTCAGTGTTTGGATTTTATATACACTAACGAACTGCTTGAATTTTAATGCGTTTTCATGGATAGCAATGCAATTTTAAAGCTTTTAAATATATTAAAATTTGCTTTTTGTAAATTGTTGCTGTTGCAGTCACTTTAACAGGCAGAGGTTGCTTATTATTATTATTATTATTATTATTATTATTATTATTATTATTATTATTATTATTATTATTATTATTATTATTATTATTATTCTTTATTTCTCTCAAAACTACATAAACATAATAATTTACATAACTTTGGTAAGTAATTAATAAGTTTTCATTTCAGATACGCTTATTAACTTAGGAACATACGTACTAAATGACATGTTTGTAATATCACTGCTTTTGCACAAATACAGTATAACTTTTCAGATAATCCAAGTATTTTTAGGTTTTTTTTAATATTTTTGGTGAGGACTCCATTAGTTGATATCACCAAAGGTATTGTTTTTACTGATTGTAAATGCCAAATACGTTTAATTTCTATAGCCAAATCGTTATACTTTTCAATTTTGTATTTTCAGTTTTATCAGGTTATGACTTAAAGGAACAGCAATATCGATAAGAAATCCTTTACTATTAATTTTGTCAATTAAAAATATGTCCGGTTTATTGTACGGTATAGATCGGTCTGTTAGTATTTGTCGATCCCAATATAATAATACATTTTCATTTTCTAAGACGGATTTAGGTTGATATTTATAATAAGGAGGGGGGTTTGTTATTAATTTATATTTAACAGCGAGTCGTTGATGTATGATTTTGGCAAATTGGTTATGTCGACTTAAATACGCAGTAGGAGAGAGTTCAGAACAACTAGCAACAATATGTTCTATCGTTTCACCAATTTTGTCACATTTGCGGCATTTGTCGGTTACATTGCTTTGTAATATGTGCTTTTCATAATTTCTAGTTCTGATAACACCGTCTTGTATAGCAGAGAAAAACCCCTCTGTTTCTGGATATAAGTATCCAAAATTGATCCAATTTAAGGAATCCACTTTATTTATATTTTCAACTTCTAGCGATTGTGGGTATTTTCCGTGAAGAATTTTGTTTTTCCAATTTTCACATCGGTTATTTATGGTGGTAATAGGGGTTTCAAAGAATGTTTCAAGTTTCAGCGGTGTATAATTTTGATCATATTTTAAAATTGTGAATATTTCATTATTATTTAAACCATGAAAATATTGTTGAAGAATGTTTTCTTGTTTTCTGCATAAATCGCGAATATTAAGCAATCCTCTACCTCCGAATTTTCTTGGAATGTATAGTCTGTCTACTGATGAATTTGGATGTAAACATCGAAATTTTGTTAGTAAGTGTCTTGTTAGTCTATCTAAATTATTTAAGTCAGTTTCGCTCCATTTCAAAATGCCAAAAGAATAAGTCAAGTAGTTAACATCCCAGGAATTTATTGCTAAAAACATATTTTTTGCAGAAAGTTTTGTATTAAGTAATTTTGTAAGCCTTTTTTTATAATTTAAAGTGTAAATGTCTTTCATTTCCTTATGATTTATAGTTCTATTTTGTTTAAAACCAAGGTATGTGTAAAACTGTTTGTCCGATAATGATGGGATTCCCTCAATATTTTGGTCATCTTCTGTAATTTTACCTTTTATAATGCTAAATGTAGCACATTTATTTATCCCAAAAGTCATTTTTACAGTATCACTAAATAATTTTGTGGTTTTATCATTGAATGTAGCATCTTTTAGTTTCTGCATAAAGTTTTATATCGTCTATAAAAAGTAAATGTGTTAACCTAAATTCATTTTGTTTATAATTCATTCTAAATCCTCCACCAGTATATTTTAGAAAATCTGATAGAGGATTTATAGCTAGACAAAACCATAAAGGGCTAAATGAGTCTCCTTGAAATATTCCACGTTTAATTTGTACGTCTGCTATGCATTCATTATTTAAAGTTAATTTAGTATTCCACGTGTTCATAAGGTCATGTAGAAGTCCGATTATTTTGGCGAGACCTTATATATTTCTAGAATTTTCAGTAACCAGTTATGAGGTACAGAATCGTATGCCTTTCTGAAGTCAATAAAACCAACGTGTAAATTTCGTTTTTTTGATTTTGCGTGATTCATAATAATTGAATTAATTGTTAACTGTTCTTTACACCCCATTGCTTGTTTAATACAACCTTTTGTTCGTTTGCAATGATCTTGTTTTCAACGCAATGAGTATAGATTTTATCACTTATAATTGATGTTAATAATTTATAGATTACATTTAAACATGCAATGGGTCTGTAATTTTCAGCAGATTTTATATCGCCCTTTTTGTGGATTAATATAGTTTTTCCTGTGGCTATAAATTTTGGTACTGTTTCACTGCCTTTTAGAATGTTGTTGAAACAAATTGTTAAATATTTATGAATTTTATCGAATTTCTTTAGCCAAAAGTTATGAATTCCGTCAGGACCTGTAGCTTTCCAATTAGAAACGTTTTTTAGAGTATCAAAAAGATCTTGTTCCGTAATGTTTATATTATCGTCCATTGGTTCTATTTTTTTGTAAGAGTGTTTAATTGCTGTTACTGTAGGTGATGTTAGGTCTGATTTAACATCATTTTGCCATAAGTTTTTCCAAAAATCTATAAATACGTTTTTATCTATTTGTCCTTTGGTACTGCTCACGTTATTTGGATTTTCAAGTGTTCTAAAAAATTTTGATGGAGATGTTACGAATAAGAAATTTTGTCTATTCCTTTTAGTTGTTAAATTGTATCGCCGTAATCGTGCTCCTTTTAACTTAACTTTCTGATTTAAAAAATCGCGTTAATCGATAAGTTGTTCCTTTAAGTTTTTTGATGAGTATTGTAATTTTGCACCTATTATTATTATTATTATTATTATTATTATTATTATTATTATTATTATTATTATTATAGTGCCTTTATTTGCATCGTAATTTACAACACAATGTTAAGAAGTACATGAGGCGAAGTTTAGCTAACGCTACTCAAACTTAACCTCAACTAACTACAACTTTTACAAATTTTAAATAATTATTTGCAATAAAGAAATTGTGGATAAGTAAACACAACAAGTGACTTGTAGTTAGTCTACAACAATTACATTATGACTATTCCAGAAATAGTTAACTGTATGGTAAAGCTAGTGACCAAGTTGTGTACGTTTAATTTGTTCTTGCACTAGTTTCGATTTATAGTGTTTTTAAAATATTTTAGCGTATGTGCTTTTAGATCCGCCGGTATATCATTATATATATTCACAGCATTATACGAAAAACATCTTTCAAACACAGCACGACAAAATTTAGGCATCGTTAACGTATGGACATGTCGAATACTTCGTTCATGCATGTCACCTCCGAGTACTAACTTTTCTTTAAGATAAGTTGGCGAAGAAGTAGACAAAGTTCGAAAGACTAAAGCACTTATGTAATATTTAAACAAGTTATCTATTTTCAACCAACCAAGCTCATTTATCTTTGCAGACACTCTGTCAAATTTGCGAAGTCTGTAGATAAATCTACAACAATTGTTCTGCACTCTTTGTAGACGATTTTTTGTGACCTGGAGCAAACATGGATAATATATAATAAGACCATAGTTTAAAATAGGTAAAACTAATGTTTCACAAAGTATCCTTTTTAGTGTAATGTTGAAAATATGCCTATTTTTATACAGTTGTCTAAGAACAAGGTAAGATTTTTTAATCAGTAGCGAGACATGCTCCTCAAAACGAAGTTTGCAATCAAAAATTATGCCTAGACTTTTTGAGCACTTCAAATTCTTTAATGGCTGCTTTTGAATTATAATTTCCATGTTGATTGGTGATTCCTTTCTAAAGTTTGGAGAAAAATCGATGACGTTGCACTTTCCAATAATTAATTTTAAGTTGTGATCAGAGGAATATGTGACAAGACCCTGAAGGTCATTTTTGATACGATTCGAAGCATTATGAACAAATTCTGGATCATATGAAAAACATAGTTGAGCATCATCAGCAAAGCATTGGATATTTACATGTTTTATGGCCTTGTGAATATCCGACACGTAAATTAAGTAAAGCATGGGGCCTAAGACTGAGCCCTGAGGTACACCAGATGTAATTTCTGAAAAACAGGACGAGCAGTTCTCGATTACCACCTTTTGAAATCGGTTTTTTAGATAACTGTTGAAGAAACTACAGGTGATGTTATCAAGACCATAATATTTTAAGATGGTCGTAAGTCGGTAAACGACTTAGGGTTACTTACTTTAGGGAGCGGCTTAACAACTGAGTATTTCCAGGATTCTGGAAAATATCCAATTTCCAAACAACAATTGACTATATGTGTCAGATGTGGTGCAATGACTGGTAGGCAGTATTGTAACATATTTGCAGAAACATTATCTTGACCAATAGCATTTGATTTAAGGTTGACAACAATCCCTTTAATTTCCTCAATAGACAAAAATTGAAATGAGAACTGAGAATTTGGATTAAACTTATTTGGTCTGTAGTAATTTGTAATTTCTGCACAGTTATTTATTGGAGTAAAGACCGACAAAAAGTAATCGTTTACTTCGTCAGGATTTTTTAGTTCTTGAGGTATTTCGATTATTGGTTTTCCTTTAATATTTAATAGATTCATTGCTTGCCAGAGATTTTTACTGTTACAGTATGATGAGCTAAGTAAGCAAATTTCTCTCTTCTTATGGCACCAGTTACTACGTTGCGTAAACTTTTGTAGTAGTTGTAATCAGTGATGCACCTGGTGCGTTTATATTTAGAAAGTGCTATGTCGCGAGTCTTCATCATACAACAAATATTGCTAGTTAACCACGGAGAAAATGGTTTCGTAACCTTTGATGTAGTCAGCGGGGCATGAAGGTCAAAGAGATGAGATAAGTTTTCGGTAAGGTATTGTATTTTCTGTTCAATGGAGTTTATATAGAAAATGTTATCCCTCTGTATATTTATAAGGTCGGTATTGAATTCATCAAAAGAAAAGTTGCGAAAGTTTCTGTAAGTAACAAACTTTGGTCGCGGACGAACATAAGTTAAGTTGATAGTACAAAAAACAGCTCGGTGATCAGATATTTCATGATCGATAACACCCGTATGGAGAACCAAATCCCTTTTGTTGGTAAAAATTACGTCCAGAAGTGTCTGGGAATTATTAGTTATCCGTGTCGGCTTCGTAACCAATTGGCTTATGTTGTAAGAACCAACACAATTAATGACGGTACTATCAGTTAACTGGTCTTCATTTATATCACCCATAACTATAATGTGTTCAAATTGAGGTTCAATAAAGGAAAGCATACTATCTAAATATTGAATGAAATCCGGCAAGCTGCAAGCAACTGTGCGGTAGATTACACCAACTAATAATGTATTTCTACCAATCTTTATAGAGATTCACAGATGTTCGATTCCTATTGCGCACTGGAAATCTCCGAGACATACAGAATACGTGAAATTATTTTTAATATAAATTCCCACACCACCTCCACGGCTGCCACGGTCTTTGCGAACTAACTAGAATTCTGGAATATATATGTCATTATTGGCTATTCTATCATCAAGCCAGGTTTCGGATATACATATAATGTCCAACTGATTCAATTTAACACAATCCGAAAATGCATCAAATTTTGGAAATAGTGAGCAAGTATTAAAATGACATAGTTTACGTTTTTATTCATATTCAATTCTCGATCTTAGGATTTCAACTTTATTTAGGAAGTTTGGGCATTGCGAACCGCTAGCGGAATGATTGGTACTAACATTAGTTTTGAATTTTACATTGTTGTTAGTGCAGTTAATACAACGTAATACACTTTGAGTACATGCTTTTCTTTCATGGTTACCAGAACAATTTGGACAAATAACAAGATCGCTACGACAGTCTTTTATGTGATGGCCATGCTTCTAGCATTTGAGACACTTCACTACGCTAAAATGTTCCTTAACATTACACTTTGACCAGCCAATGTATAGAAAGTTTCTTGTGATTATTTCCTCAAAAATTGCGGGTCTATAGTCTCAATTACAACATTAAAGCAATTTTTAAATTTAATTTTCGTAATAAATTTGATGTCCTTGACCTGCCCAGTTAATTGGTTTGCTTCCACCAACACCAAATTATTAATAAATGCAGGGTTTTCCACTGAATTGATATCAACACCTTGAATTATTATCCGCGGATTGAGTTTTTTAGGCACAGTTACTTTATACGCGTTCCCAAAATCCCGATTAAGTATTTGCTTCAATTTATCTCTAGAAATATTGTCATTGCAATTGACTAAGCATACCATCTTTAGTCAACCTAGTTCCTAAAATTTGAACGCTAACAGTGAAAGGATCAATCTTTGATTTTATAGAATTAGCTACCTCAACATTTGTGGTGTTTCGATTTAGAGACTGTACCATTAGAACAGCTTTATCTTTGCTGGCTTTAACTGCAGTTGCATAAGTATTTACAGATATACCATCGATAGATGTTAATTTCATGTCAGGTTTCGTACTTGATAAATCGTTTACCGATAAGTTGGTTTTTAGCAGTTTATTTACATATTCTAATTCTGCAACGTACTTAGATAGAATATCCTTTTCACGTGTTAGACACTCTACTTCTTTAGATAGCACTGCTATCTTGAACGTATCGGTACTTGAAGTTGAACTTGGGCCTTGCTTATTTTCTTCATCATCGTAACAGTTACGGCAACTAAAGGAATCTTTATTGATTTTAACAATTCGCGAAATGGCATCTAAACATTTCACATGGATTGAAACATCACATGATTGACTAGCACATGTAATATCACTTGCAGATGTAAATTTACCACAAAAACTACACTTTTTATCAACAATTTTATTAGTATCCTCCGAGGCCGATCCGCTCGGCATTACGGCTGACCGCACTCGCATATAGAATTCGCTATAAAATAATCTTTTCCTTACACACATATTTTAAAGAATAGATGAAACCTTGTATAGACCTAATCTATTGTATCTAATTACTAACTTTTACACATCTCTTTCGGCTTTTTTTGTTTAATTCCAGAAACATTCGAAATGGGGTTTGTAGGGGAGACCGCGGCATTATACGGTAGGGAGGCATAGTAAGATAGCGGTATTTGAGCTACTAAAAATGATCGCAGGATTATTGACGCGGCCATTGGTCCCCAGTGCCAGTCGATCTGCATGTGAAGTAAACGTGCTATATCACCGGCACTTGTAGTTACAAAATATAGATAAAAGACGCAGTTTTCTTATACATTGAGTAAAAAATCGATTTTACATCACGTGTAACAGTAGGTAACTTGTGAGTGGGCCAGCACCGCCCCCAGTCCACTTTTTCACCCACACCACTACACTATGGCGTCACATGGACACGCCCCTAACAACGTCCCCTGACTAGACCTCCATCACGCCCGCGGACCACGCCCTCCCCAACCACGCCTTTTGACTCTCTTAATTTAACCTTGAAGTGTCTTTGAAATGACTCCTTTTAGGACTCCAGTGGACCCTCTTAGGACTTCGCCCCCGACCTCTGGACTACTTAGGGCTACGTAAAAGCCCCCATAAGACTTTGCCCCAGTAAATGGCCCCCTCAGCACCAGTCCATAACCTTAAGCCTATCACTTAACACTTCAACTTTGAGCACTTTACCATGTATCGACCTGTTTTATATACACCTTTTTTAATTCGTTTCTAGAATGTTCTAGGGAACTCTAGAAATGGACTTTGTACTATCACGTCATAAGTTGTTTAGTGTAAATAGGGGCGCACCGTTTAACAGACCAATACTTGACGAAAGCTATCAGTCACCCCCCATCAGTACCCCTATGACGGCACATGGGGTCACCCCTGATCACGCACCCGAAAATTTTCAAATCGGAACACCCCTTAGAAAATTATACCCCTTTGAATACTTGCCCCTCTCGATAAGAGTTTTCTTCAACTATGCATGATTAACAACAAAAGTTTAACTAACCTAATTTTACTTTATTTGCATTTTGTGTGCTTACATCCTAGTAGTGTAAGCTATCAAATTATATTAGAATTTTTTCCGCTACCCGAATCTTTTGTAATTTTTATAATCGAACACCACCCCAAGAGCTTAGATTTTTTACAAAAATTCATTTCTAACCACCTTCTTGCAACACTTATTTTCGTACTACCTATCTAATAATATTAGAATTTTACCTCTAAAACACATTTTCCCTGTTGCCTTAGAAACTCCAAAAAGAAAACTAATAAAACACATCAACTTAATAAAAATAGCATTTATTAATAAAACAGTATTACAAGCGGTACGCGAGATATATATCCCCCAATTATGTATGTATTATAAAATAGAATCTAATAGAAAATTATTACAAATTATTAAGAAGTTACTAAGTGAAGTGCAACAATGTAATACAAAGACTATTAATAAGGTTTATTAACAGTTCATGAGAACGAATGCAATACTTTATATCCAGACGATAGTGACACTACAGGTAGCAGGTCACAGACGGTCAAGATACCGCAATTACCTAGAAAATAAGATTATAACATTGTAACAGTGAATAGAATTAAGAATAAGTTGACTCTGCAAGTTCCCACAGCCATGTGAGGGGTAGGGACATCATAAATAGCCCGCGAGCCCCAAGAACCGACTATTAGTCAAAGTATTCAGCTTTAACATTGCAGTTGCTTAGACTACTCAAATTAGTACAATTAATTCTTTTTCGAACTTAGAGTAATATTAAATCAAGTTTGTAAGATTCCACATTCAATTCTGTTTAATTAAATAAATTTGTCAAGAAGTTTGGAAGTGTTTTTTAAAAACGCAGCTCCCAGGACCCAAACCTTAACTGGCGCAGCCGTACGGATGTCAAAAGGGCACTACGAATCCAAAAATCGGAAGACTGGTGACCAAGAATTTCAATTCGCAATTTTGGCAGAACCCAAACAGAAGTTGGACAAGATACACAAATCGATCGAATCCAACAAACCAAACCAACTGTACAACGTACAAGCATCGACCGAGTCCATCGAACCATCGAAGAAACAAATGTAAGTTTATATCCTTAAAGAACCAATTTATTTAGACAAATTATATTTGATATTGCTAGTATTAGAAATTTTTTTATTATTTTATGTATATACAGGTTTTAACTATTTTATTATGGAAAATTTATGCCATTCTTACAAAAATAATTTACTTGCTATTGCAAGGAATTATTTTCAAATTTATTTTTGAGAGACTTGATTTTTTTAAAAGACTTTGAAAGTAAAAGAGACCTTAAAACAAAAAAAATTTTACGCAACTATTATCACAAATTAGACAACTATTAAACAAACCAATACAAAAATAACGGGAGCACAAAACGAAAACGATTCCAAAAATAACCAAAAATAGAACGTAATTAATTTACAATTTATTTAGTACCGAAAGCTAGTGTATTAATTATAGAAACGAATTATTCAAACGTAACCTTCATCGCATTCTATAAATTACAGAAACGCGCTCTGCAATTTATAATTAATTTAAATCATTGAACCGTTATCAATTAAAACAAGCGTGCAAATTTATAGCTCAATTCCTACATAAGATAAGACCGCAATTATAGTTAAATAACGTTCATCATAAAATTTTATAAAAGCTATAATTAACCCATTTAAAAACGCATTGCGATATCTAAATATAACCTTACGCAATTTTATAATTATCCACCTTACTGAAAAGTTATCGCGACTTTATAACCAAACAATTATTAAACGCGACATTTTTGATTAAATATTTTAAGACGAGATAAATAATTATATAAAAAACGTATTTTATCACAGACTAAATAAAACCTTCAGAAAATCATCTTGCAACTGCATAAAGTATAATTGCATATTTAATTATAACAAAAGCATTTGCGCAATAAATTTATCAAGACTGAAATTACACCTCCAGTAGACTAAAACTTACAATTTAAACAAATGGTATAAATTATAAATAGGACATTGATGCAATTACTGTAACAAAACGGTCAGCTGAAATCGTGCAAACTTTTTATTTAACACCCAAGGTAACCAGACAATATAATTACAAAGAAATCAGCTTATAAGTTACAAATACTCACAGAGAAGAGATACGTATGACAGACATAAGTAAATCAGCATAATTAATAAATTAATAAAAGAAGTCTTAACTGACGCGAACAAAGTAAACCGACTAACGCGAGAAATTACTCATTCACAACGAAACCTTTGAGAAAACAAAACTTGCAATAAAATTACCATTCGCAATGTAAAAATAAACAAATTTAAGACTACAACAATTAACAGAGACATTACCGAGCATTAATCCCTCAATCCAGATTACAGCACCGTATAACTGAATACAAAAACAAGCAACTCAATTTTTAATAACCTAAACAACTCGAGCTAAGAATAACAAATAAACCGGCGCAATCTAAACTGAAAACTATTTAACCCAACCAAAGAATAACAATACCGACAACAAAGTAAATCCCAATTTTACAAAAATTTGAAATTAATTCAAATTAAAAGTCTATTAATTATTAGAACAACCCTCAACAAAAATGAGTTCAAATATGAAAATTTACCTCGAGACAATCCCCATGTTTAATGGAGATGAAGCCCTTTTAGCCAATTTTATAGCAGCATGTAAAATATTTTTAAAAACCTTATACAAATCCGGAGACAATGAAAGAAACGTATTACTCTTACCTCTAATATAAGTAAACTGACCGAACGGGCACAAACACTAATAGCCAGCCGAGATGACTTGGAACAATGGGAAGACTTTAAACGCATAATGATTGCATATTTTGGCAACCAACGTAACCTAAAATGCCTAGTACGCAACTTAATAAACCTTAGAATGGAAAACAATCAATTCCCATACCAATTCGGATTTAAATGCCAAGATATAAGAAATTTAATCTTAACAAAATTAAAAATTGATGAACGCGACCAAAATATACGACTTTTAAAACAAAAATGTATGACGAAATGGCACTGTACACCTATATAAATGCACTACCAGAACGACTATCAATGTAAAAACAAAACACAAAATTTGTATTTTCAAATTCAACGACAGATATGACGAACTAATCGAATAAACCTTCTACGAAAACTAGGAGCCAACATTGACAACAAACCGTTTATTAAGAATTAAATACGGACGAATCCCCATTAAATTTCAAAATACCCAAACCGAACAAAAATACACGATAAAACCCCGAACAGAGAAAAAAATAAAAATTCCAGTAAACTTAAAAAAATAACATAGAAATACTAAATCTTATAACATTTCGACAAGGAGTAGAAACCCCAACCGCATTAGTACAAATAAAAGATAATAATGCAACCACAACGATATTAAATTCAAATGACAACCCCGTAGAACTATCATTAACCAACCCAATTAAGGTAAAAGAATTAAATTTTCACGAAATGGAAATAGATAAAAATTTAGAAGACGATTAGAACACCGTAGAAAAAGACGAAAGTTAAGAGAAAATTTAAATAACATTCGCTTTAATACCGACATTAACCAAGAAGAGCAAAGAGCAATCAAAAATTTATGTTTTGAATACCGCCACATATTCCACTGTGAAGGAATACCCAGAACAATCACCAATACAGTCAAACACAATATCGAATTAACGGATAATAAACCCATACTTACAAAGGCATACCGACTACCTCAGGCAAGTCAGGATGAAGCTGACAAACAAGTAGCCGACTTATTAGAACAAGATATAATCCAGCACTCCAACTCACCATGGAGCAGCTCAGTATTAATAGTACCCAAGAAATTAGACGGATCCGGAAAGAGAAAATATAGAATGGTAATAGACTATAGAAAATTAAACGAAAAAACGGTAGATGACAAATATTCACTACCCAATATCGCCGAAATTTTAGATAATTAGGTAAATGCCAATATTTTTCAACATTAGACCTCGCCTCAAGATACCATCAAGTAGAAGTGGATGAGAAAGATACACCGAAAATAGCATTTAGCACACCTAGAGGACATTATGAATATAAACGAATGCCATTTGGATTAAAGAACGCACCCGCTACTTTCCAATGAGTTAAGAGTAGGGCATAATTGGCAATCCTGGAACCTCATTTGCTCCCAAATCCCTCATTTGCTCCCAAATTTACATGTAAATTCGCACTATAAAGTCTTATTTTTTAAGAATCTCCTCATTGCTCTCCTTTGCTCTCCTCCTTGTTCGGACACCCCCACAACCATTTTCATTACGTCACACCCGCATTCTTTTCACCCGCGAGATAAATCTTTCTCCACATTTTCACCCACGAGATAAACCTATCTTGTTTGGTATCAATCAATATTAGAATTTTCTCAGCTACCCGAATCTCTAGGAATTTTTCAGATATCATCACCCCCAAGGGAGCTACCCCAATTTTAAGATTTTTTACCTATAGCGACTTTTGAGCGTTCTTATAAACTTTTTTAGTCACGCGATACATCTTGTTAGCTTAGAATTTTACGCAGAATCTAAATCTGCAAACAGATTTAAAATCGGACTACTCCTTACAAAGTTACACTTTAAGCTCTCAAACCTCTAAATTTTGCTCTTTGCTTTATAAGCAAAACTAACAAATACTTTTCTTCGTCTAGCCAACGCATCTTTCGAGATAAACCTACCTTGTTTGGTATCAATCAATATTAGAATTTTCTCAGCTACCCGAATCTCTAGGAATTTTTCAGATTGCGCCATCCCCCAGAGAGCTACCCTCATTTTAAGATTTCTTACCTGTAGCGACTTTTGACCGTTCTTATAAACTTTTTTTTAGTCATGCGATACATCTTCTTAGTCTAGAATTTTATGTAGAATCCGAATCTGTAAACAGATTTAAAACAGGACCACCCCTTACCATTTTACACACACCCTCTAAATTATAACTTTCCTGCAGCTTATACCTAAAGAAAATCTAAAAACCATTCTTAAAACTTTTTATTACAGACAATTTTTACTAATACAGTTTAAATTTTGTAAACCACATTTCTAAATACATATTCACAATTTTTTATTTTGAACCTAGAACTTCTCATATCGGTTCATACTTATTAATATTTATTTCTAAATAGAGCACCTTTTCCAAAGACCAACCGGACCCGCATGTTTCAAATTCCTCTGATTTTGTTCTTATGGTTTCGCTTAAGACCTCGTACGTATTTTCCAGATTACTAGAAGACGTTATAACCACATTTTTGTGTTAAAGGATTTCACATCGGTAGTCTCTTCCCCATTTTGGTGTAAACGCCGTAGAGTTCGCAATAGACTTTTACTGCTGAATGTTGTATTCTTTTTTCATTAATTAATCGAATAAATCGCTCTTTCTGCTTCCAAAGAAACTCGGGCACTCCATCGTCGACACTGGCGTTCTTTATGCGATAGCTAGCCATACGGTTGTTAAACGCTGTGCTAACCATTTCTACACAATCGTCGCTAGTAGCGGTAACTGATGCATTTTATGTTTGTTGCTCCTTAAGTGTGCGGCATAGGTAGTTTTTCCATTTCGAAATCGCATACTTTACACATAATTCGTGGTTGTTTCGTACAAGGCCCTTTAACAGCTGGCGGAGCTGAACGTTTACGGCTTAATGACATACCGTGCTGTTTTTCCTTGTGTCGCTGTAAGTTGCCCATTCTCGTAAAAGCGATACCGCAAGTCTCACAGTTTAAGTACTTTGCTGCGGACGGATGTATAAGCTTAACCTTGGACGATGTTACACCACAACATTTGTTCTGGTGCCGTTTGAGAGCATCCCTCCTGGTAAAGTAGACGTGACACAGCTCGCATTTAAAAACGTTTGCAGATACCATTTTAGTACAAAACAAAATCCGCACTATAGCACTTGACTTGTAAGCGAACTAACTTATAACTAAAGAGTTTACTCTTGCGCACCTGCTTTATGTACCCTATAGAATGCAAACCGAAGGTTTCCGAAGACACCCGAACGAAGTTGAGGATTCATCGGGGAACTAAATGACGTCATAATCCTTGCTGCTCGTCCAATACATTTAGCGCCAATGCATGCACCTGGTTCGCATCGTCGATGGTGCGAATGCCGTTAGTAGAAACACCGGAAAACGTCTTCCATGTTATACGGATCGTGTGCATATTAAAAATCCAAAAGAGCGGTAGCACACGCACACAAATTGTGTGCAAGTCGTGCTGTATAAGATGCAGTGCTACTATAACCAAAAACACTTTAAACCATTACTAAGAAAATACCAACTTGCTGTCTACAGGATACTTACAACAATTTAATTTTAAATAACTTCTACGTCATATTTTAGGAAATGGGGGGCTTGAATATTTTTCCAAATGAATCACCAAGCGAAAGTATATGCTTAACGGTATTAGAATTACCCATTAATTTCCTATTTTTACGACCGTGGTTAATTATAGATTGAAATTTAATTTGTGCACGTTCGAGCTTCTCGTAAACTAACATATTTTATAGCAACTGTATAATACATGCATACCCCTTCGCCGCGCTACTGCTATTCTTGTAATTGCTAGAAAAAGTCACTCTCCTTTTTACTGTTACGACTGGGCAAAGCACCATTTTTTATACTTTCTATAGCACATCGCGCACTTTTTCGTCTGATAATTAAATTTTGCTTCTGTAGGCTTTTACACTTTCGCATAGCGGTCGGCCGCACGTATTGATTTCTAGAACCGGTAAGTACTCGATATCGTCCAAATAGAGAATTAGATGCTCGATGGAAAAATTAATAGGTTAGGCCAGCGCCGCGGCGCTGGCCTAACCTATTAATTTTTCCTTTTATCTAACCTAGGTCCACACTTGGTTTTTAATGGAAAAACTCATTAAAAAGCAATTAGTGCTAATGGGTTTTTAATGAGAAAACACATTAAAAAGCAATTAAGTCATATGGTCATGCGGTCATATGGTCATGTGGTCATATGGTCATGTGGTCATATGGTCATATGGTCATGTGGTCATGTGGTCATGTGGTCATATGGTCATGTGGTCATGTGGTCATATGGTCATGTGGTCATGTGGTCATATGGTCATGTGGTCATGTGGTCATATGTTCATGTGGTCATGTGGTCATATGGTCATATGGTCATGTGGTTATGTGAGCAGGGAGATTAAATTTGGTATATAAGGAAGTAGTTTTGGGTGAGCTTAGTTATAGTAAGACATTTTTAACAACATATTCGACTATTTTCGGTAATATACGCCCCACTCTGTAGGATACATAAGGGAACAAATTTTCGTATTCAATTTAGTATTTGACGGTAGCTAGAACGGTAAACATGAGCGTCTCCAAGGTGATTAACGTTTCTCAACTTCTTGGGAATAAAGTGAAACCGACAAATGAGCGATTTGGATTATGGCTGTTGGCAGAAAATATGTGCAACAATAATCTGGTGACAGATATTGGTAATATTTGTTATGTCGAAGGCGAAAAGATGCTGACTGGCGGACTACACACACCAATTACAGAACCATTTTGTGACAATATAATGTTGGTTAAAATTTGCGACCTTTCTGACACCGAACAAGCATCTGCAAACAAAAAATGTTTATCCTAAAAAGAAATTTGTGGTGCATTTAACAGCTATCTACGAAGAAAGTTCGACCGATTTGTTTCCGCTAGGCATGGTGTTAAAGCTAAGCTTCCGTTTTCTCTGGAAAGCAGTAACAAGATAGGCCAGAGGGTAAAAGAAATTATCGGAAAAGAAGACCTCGAATGCATTAATAAAAAATTCCAAAATCCTATATGTGTTCCATACAAAGTGGAACTAGCAGATGTTAAGTTGGAAACTTTATTGGAGGAACTACCAGATATATTAGACGAAGTCGAAAAAGATTATTTCTATCTTTTTGACATGGATGTAACCCAAGATTTTGCAGGCATATTTAGCAAGATGGAGATGTGTAATTATTTAACTACAAAGAATAACTTTTGCTATAAGGGTGAATACGAAGAAAAGTGTAATATTATAGTTGACAACGATAAAACTGCGGGGATTGATTGTTTAACATGGCTAACAACCAATGCAAGAATTAAGATTTACAACAAATTTGTGTGCCAGATAACAAGTCCTGGTGTTAATAAACAACTTGGCAATCATATACTAGATTTTTACGTTGTCCAGATGTACGTTTAAGGAAACATTTGCGTCTACTTTGGCCAAAGAACATGGTATTACGCGATTGGAAGCGACAATATACAACTGTGCAATTGGAAGCTATGTCAGTGCGGAACGGTGTATAAACCCTTAAAAGACTGTTTAACCTTATTGGAAGATAGTAAGTTATACTTCCTAAAGGCGCCAATGTACTCGGTACCACTTACCAAAATGTGGAGTAAGCTATCGGACAAGCTACAAAATAGCTGCTGTTTAGTGTATAATAACCTGCTACAGTACGTGTATTGGGGAATGGCAATACAAAGAAATTGACAGGCTTGCAAATTAAGTTGTCCAAAAACCAGAGGAAAGGAAAAATTGATAAAGTATGTGCTTTCGGCTTTTAGTTTTAACTATTTACCTGTAAATTATTTGGAGATAGTAGAGGAGGAAGACAACCAAGATAAAATAAAATCTTACACAAGTGCTACATTAAAGCAGGTAGTACATATTTTACACAATCTGCAACACCATATTCTACAATTCCAAAAAAATAGTAATTTCGGACTTGGGATTGATAGATACGCCTAACATTCGTCCAGAGGTTGTACGAGAACGCGTAAATATTGGTAGTAAACTCTATCCGTTTACGCTAAAGGAAATTGCCCCATTATGTATACCATACGCTGTAAGTGGAAGGAAAAGACAGCTGGAATTAGAGGAAATGGATGCAAAAAGGCGAAAATTGGACTACATGGAAAACACTGCGACAATACGCGATCAATACAAAGATGTGTTAGACAAAGAACATCTTATTAGAGAAAATGAGGAAGAATTAAAAGATTATTTTATGTGTCGATGGACTGACTTAGATACATCTGGTTTCTACAAGTTGTATGCATTTGTGGTTAGTAAAAAAGATTCTTTTAGTTATGTAGGCGTCCTTGCGGAAAAGGATGGTACTAAATCCGTATATTTTTAAAAGGTTATTCTAAAACGTATTTATCAAAATGGCAGATAACAAAGACGAACTAAGGAATGCGGGTTTCGTAATCTTTGCGTACACCACACGCAAAGGGGTCCGTTAAACATTGTATATTTGCCTAGTAAAGAACCTTTTGGATCATTTAAAACCGAGGGTCTTACAACCTATAACAACCATATATTCCCAAAAGTGGTGGACATGCAACTACGCAACAGTCTGTGGGAGAATAAGGATTTCCTCCAATACCGACAAGAAGAAGTCGATCAAGCTAACAAGATACGTATGCAGGATATAGTGGAAAGCTGCGATTAAAAGATTTTCACAAGCTGCAAGAATTACACGAAGGAATGGATCTGGTTGTCGGCGGAATCAAAGACTTTAAATATAGAGGCAAACTTCGGTACATTTTACAATTCGAAAACCTAGACGGTCTCTATGTATCAAACTATTGGTTAGAAAAGGAGATAGAGGACTTGGGTATCGATTTAAATTTTAAGCTGCGAATAAAATTAGATAAAATTAAAGCCACTCCAAACAAACATAAAGAAAGGACTGTCTTCTGTGTATAACTTTGTATTAAAATTAAGTTTAAATGACCCCATGCTTGGCATTAAATATTTTTAAATTTGTTATGTATAATGTCAGAATAAACATTTTATAATAGTATATAACATTGTTCTTTATTTATAAAAGGCTGTGACGTTACCCCGAAATAGCACTCGCACAGAGAGGGATGCGCATGGGCAGCACGCATGGGCAGGGGTGTGCACGCGCAGGGGTGCGCATGGGCAAGAGTGTGCATGCGCAGGGGTGCTCATGGGCTGGGATGTGTCTGGGCGTACACGAGGGAAGCGGATGTTAACAGTCACCAAGCATCCAAACCTTTATTTGGATGGTATCGAGTACTTGCCTGCGTATGTATCCGGAGTAAAAGAATACGATTTGCATACGCAGCTTATTAATAAAATTAGTTTATTGAGGGAAGATGACAAAAGGTACATCATTCCTAATAGTACAACAATCTACGCATGGGGCGTAAAGATATAAGATAGTTGTTTATATTTGTATATATTAGTTTTAAGATTCCATAATTTTTAAGTTCTTCTCCCACCTTCCAAATCCTTCCGGCTTCTATCCTGGTTGACAGAGTATACGTGTTATCTCCACGTGGTATTCGCGAGACACGGCGGTTTTAGATTTCTCGGGAGATGGTTAGTTAAGGCATATGTCTTGCATAGCAAAAAAGGGATCTAAAGATGGTGTTAAATAAAGATGAGCAAAAATTAATAATTTAGGTCTTTAAAACGCATAACTTTGTATGGGGTGGTCCTATTTAAAATCTGTTTACAGATTTGGGGTCCCTAGAAAAATTTAATATTAGTTGATACCTAGCAAAATATATTTATCTTAAAAGAGTGACTACCCTGCGTATAATAAATACAATATAACACTTGTAAAAAAAAAGTTGTAGGGAAAATTAAAGACGTATTTAATGGGGTCCAGTATTAGAATTTGTTGGTAATAGGGCTAAGTCCTACTGTAATGTAGGCGAGAAAGATACGATTAAAAAGATTAAAGGGGTTTCACGAATTGTAGTTAAGTAAAACCGAGGGTCTTACAACCTATAACGAGCATATACCTCCAAAAGGAATGAACATGCAACTACGCGGCAGTGCGCGGGAGAATAAGAATTCTCTCCAATAAGAAATTAAAGTTTCCATGTACGTAGCACCAGTCATTGGGTAATGGTCGAAATGTGGGACCTATAAAGGCGATTATTAATTGTGGTTTAGAAAAATAGTAGTTTTCGTGGACTAAATAAAATAGCTTAGACTGGTTAATGTATATGGTTACATACTCTCGTACACATCCACAAACATCTGTTTACGTCCACAATGGTGATACCGGTGGTTTTTGTTTAACAAATAGTAGGAAAGATACGTCAGGTGTTAGTGCGTGGAAGCCCATAGGATCGTTGGATTCAAAAAGAACGGTGCGGTGGGATGTATGGTGGTTCCCCGTTAGAATAATCGAAAGTGGTTAATCGGTCGTATTAGATGTTTAAATAAGCGAAAGTGTAAAGGCCTACATAAACAAAAATTTAATTAACCGACAAAAAAGTGTGCGATGTGCTACACTTATAAATAAAGTATGGAATGGTGCTTTTTAGCGGCCCTAGCAGTAAAAGGGCGACTGACTTTTCAAGCAACTACAAGAATAGCAGTAGCGCAGAGAAGGGGTATGCATGTATTATACAGTTGCTGCAAAATATGTTAGTTTACGCGTAGCTCGGATGTGTAATTGACCACGACTTAAAGATCCCTCGGAGGTTTAAAAATTCTCAGCCCATTGTCGTTCGAAAAATGTTTGGAAATTATCAAAACGGTAGCGGGTCGAAGTTTAATGGATGATTGACCGAGTTTTTCTACCTTTACGAGGAATCTGAAATTGATAGACATCGAGCATCTAATTCTCTATTTGGACGATATCGAGTACTTACCGGTTCTAGAAATCAATACGTGCGGCCGACCGCTATGCGAAAGTGTAAAAGCCTACAGAAGCAAAATTTAATTATCAGACGAAAAAGTGCGCGATGTGCTATAGAAAGTATAAAAAATGGTGCTTTGCCCAGTCGTAACAGTAAAAAGGAGAGTGACTTTTTCTAGCAATTACAAGAATAGCAGTAGCGCGGCGAAGGGGTATGCATGTATTATACAGTTGCTATAAAATATGTTAGTTTACGAGAAGCTCGAACGTGCACAAATTAAATTTCAATCTATAATTAACCACGGTCGTAAAAATAGGAAATTAATGGGTAATTCTAATACCGTTAAGCATATACTTTCGCTTGGTGATTCATTTGGAAAATATTCAAGCCCCCATTTCCTAAAATATGACGTAGAAGTTATTTAAAATTAAATTGTTGTAAGTATCCTGTAGACAGCAAGTTGGTATTTTCTTAGTAATGGTTTAAAGTGTTTTTGGTTATAGTAGCACTGCATCTTATACAGCACGACTTGCACACAATTTGTGTGCGTGTGCTACCGCTCTTTTGGATTTTTAATATGCACACGATCCGTATAACATGGAAGACGTTTTCCGGTGTTTCTACTAACGGCATTCGCACCATCGACGATGCGAACCAGGTGCATGCATTGGCGCTAAATGTATTGGACGAGCAGCAAGGATTATGACGTCATTTAGTTCCCGATGAATCCTCAACTTCGTTCGGTGTCTTCGAAACCTTCGGTTTGCATTCTATAGGGTACATAAAGCAGGTGCGCAAGAGTAAACTCTTTAGTTATAAGTTAGTTCGCTTACAAGTCAAGTGCTATAGTGCGGATTTTGTTTTGTACTAAAATGGTATCTGCAAACGTTTTTAAATGCGAGCTGTGTCACGTCTACTTTACCAGGAGGATGCTCTCAAACGGCACCAGAACAAATGTTGTGGTGTAACATCGTCAAGGTTGCTTATACATCCGTCCGCAGCAAAGTACTTAAACTGTGAGACTTGCGGTATCGCTTTTACGAGAATGGGCAACTTACAGCGACACAAGGAAAAACAGCACGGTATGTCATTAAGCCGTAAACGTTCAGCTCCGCCAGCTGTTAAAGGGCCTTGTACGAAACAACCACGAATTATGTGTAAAGTATGCGATTTCGAAATGGAAAAAACTACCTATGCCGCACACTTAAGGAGCAACAAACATAAAAATGCATCAGTTACCGCTACTAGCGACGATTGTGTAGAAATGGTTAGCACAGCGTTTAACAACCGTATGGCTAGCTATCGCATAAAGAACGCCAGTGTCGACGATGGAGTGCCCGAGTTTCTTTGGAAGCAGAAAGAGCGATTTATTCGATTAATTAATGAAAAAAGAATACAACATTCAGCAGTAAAGTCTATTGCGAACTCTACGGCGTTTACACCAAAATGGGGAAGAGACTACCGATGTGAAATCCTTTAACACAAAAATGTGGTTATAACGTCTTCTAGTAATCTGGAAAATACGTACGAGGTCTTAAGCGAAACCATAAGAACAAAATCAGAGGAATTTGAAACATGCGGGTCCGGTTGGTCTTTGGAAAAGGTGCTCTATTTAGAAATAAATATTAATAAGTATGAACCGATATGAGAAGTTCTAGGTTCAAAATAAAAATTGTGAATATGTATTTAGAAATGTGGTTTACAAAATTTAAACTGTATTAGTAAAATTGTCTGTAATAAAAAGTTTTAAGAATGGTTTTTAGATTTTCTTTTAGGTATAAGCTGCAGGAAAGTTATAATTTAGAGGGTGTGTGTAAAATGGTAAGGGGTGGTCCTGTTTTAAATCTGTTTACAGATTCGGATTCTACATAAAATTCTAGACTAAGAAGATGTATCGCATGACTAAAAAAAAGTTTATAAGAACGGTCAAAAGTCGCTACAGGTAAGAAATCTTAAAATGAGGGTAGCTCTCTGGGGGATGGCGCAATCTGAAAAATTCCTAGAGATTCGGGTAGCTGAGAAAATTCTAATATTGATTGATACCAAACAAGGTAGGTTTATCTCGAAAGATGCGTTGGCTAGACGAAGAAAAGTATTTGTTAGTTTTGCTTATAAAGCAAAGAGCAAAATTTAGAGGTTTGAGAGCTTAAAGTGTAACTTTGTAAGGAGTAGTCCGATTTTAAATCTGTTTGCAGATTTAGATTCTGCGTAAAATTCTAAGCTAACAAGATGTATCGCGTGACTAAAAAAGTTTATAAGAACGCTCAAAAGTCGCTATAGGTAAAAAATCTTAAAATTGGGGTAGCTCCTTGGGGTGATGATATCTGAAAAATTCCTAGAGATTCGGGTAGCTGAGAAAATTCTAATATTGATTGATACCAAACAAGATAGGTT